>JAAAKL020005317.1:0-19505 GCA_010016065.2 Carybdea cf. marsupialis auct. non (Linnaeus, 1758)
TATCTACTTCTATTGATATGCTCTACCAGACGTCACTCACAAAAGATGATGTTAATGGAGGTGAACGTTTTGGGATTATGGTAAACAAGGAGGGAGGTGATCCCGTAAACCTTGCCATATTAGTTGTCGTAAATTGTGACTAGTTCCTTATGTAGGAAACGTGTACTAGTCATATTTTTGGGTAATGGGTTACTCCTGAGCGCTAAACGTTGAGCACCTTTATGTAACCTCTAAGGTCACCCAAGCCATTGCAGTTTCCTCCTTTTGACAATTGAGAGTAACGCCTCGTGGTTGCCACTTGTGTGAAACGTTTCGTGTGTCACACTTGCGTTAGCTGTGTGAGCAGTGTATGGTATTTGAAGAAATTTTTAATAGCATTTCATCTCAAACACACTGATTCTTTGTTCTGATTCAGTATTTAGAGTCCATAAGTCACAGCAATGCACCATTTCAGCCAACGCTGTAGCTTTCATCAACTGTATTTTGTCTTAGTTATGATTGTCTTGTAGTCCCAGATGCTGTTTAGTTTTGATCAAAGCTGCTGTAGGTTCATTGCCAGCTGTAATTACGTTATTTGCTTGACTACCCAAAACTCTAATTTGCTTTACCTGGAAAAGAAAAGAAATAGGCGAGATTGACTTTAGCCTGAGCAATGCGACCCTTTAGTAGCACTCTTTGAAGCAGCTTGTTCGACGACTTCTCTAGTCAGCAGGGTTAACTACTGCATTGACATCATTCCTCACTCTGCAGTGACCAGTTACTGTCGGTGGCCTGGACACCGCTACTTGAGCACCCTGTCACGAAGTCCTGTCCCCTAAAGCGTCCCATGTATTTACATCAATCTCTGTAGCTACAATGGCTTTTGCAGACATCTTTAAATCGTAGATAAGGGCGTCTAACACCTCCTGTGCCATCAGCTACTTCTCCACATATCAAATCTGAAGGAAAATAATGCATTGCATTAATTTTAAACCCCATCCTTACGTATCACCCTGTTGTTTCTCCCATGCTCTTATGTCACTCACCATGGCTTTAAGAACTACTGAGTAGACCATGTTGTATTTGAAGAAAAGCAAATTATAGTGCCATGGCATCCTCTTGTGATAAAAGCTGTTGTTTAAAGCTCCCTATACAAATCAGAGCCTTACTTAGAGCGGGTTAAGTACCATTTGGAAAATCAAGTCTCGAAAGCACTAAGCATGTATTCTAGAGAGATCAAGTACTGTATTTGGCTGATTAACGTAAACTCCGATAGGGAACGATAAGCCGCAGTCTGAATTGTGTTAAAGAGATTCTTTAACCACGAACGTACATTACCAAAATTTTGACATGTATTACGCTACTAAGTCGTTTTAATACACATTTAAATGTTATACTTTAAAGCTAATTTAATCACTCCCGGAAAATTGTCGGCAGGCTGCTTTCCGTTTAAGTTAAACAGCTTATGGTATTTAAAAGTGTCAACCTGGAAATGTTCCGCCGAACTAAAATAATCGCATTTAGAAGCTAAGTCGTTCCCATTATTAATAGGGAGTGATGCTACTAAAAATTGTAGTCAAAGGGGCCATATATTTTATTTATCATTGGTCTGTACCTACCTTTTGATTTTAATGTAGCCCAAGGATTTACCAGGAAACGGGGTAAGGGTCCTCGACTGGGAATGCGGAGGGAAAGCGATGACGTCACAAACCAAAAGTTTCAGAAATAATGCAATCTGACTCCAGATATCGAAAGCCAACCTTGGAATAGGCAGTTTTCCAAAGTAGCAGACCTGTGGTGAATATAGTGTTTAAACTAGAGGCGTTTCAATCTCAAAAATCTCTGGTCAAAACTGTTTATTTTCTTGGTTCCTTAAGTTAGGAACCAGCATTAAACAATAGGGTTTTGTTAGAGAGATTCAAAAGTTTGAAACCTGATATCTCCTTGTTGGGAAAGGGCATCGCTCTCAATTTTGGCCATTGACGTTCTCACTAATAAGGTAACATGAAAATTGAGTTTTTTCCCCTTAATTCAAAAATATTCAAAATCGTGACGTCACACTTTCCCACCGCATAGGGCAGATTTTGTTTGCTTCCGATAGAATAAAATCTTGTTCGTCCACTATTTTCCATCTATTGTTTAGGTCATTCAGAAACCGATAACTTATAGGAAGAAAAGGCTAGTGTAATGTTTTTAATACAGCAGAGGAAGTCTTTTTGAGAAGAAACTGTCTTTTAATTTTATTTGTCTGGTTATTCTGTCTATTAGCACACGAGTTCCGTCCCACGTATCTTATCATAGTAGCATCTTGAACATATCTTGTAGTCTATAGCATTCCGTGTATTTTGTACGGGCCATTTTGTAAAGTTTGTTGCAAAACACTGCTTACAGTAAATAGGTTGAAGTAGAAAAAAACTTTCGAGAGGGAGTCAAAGGATAAAAGGGCAGTTTACCGAAGTCTTAGGAATGACGGGATGAATTTGATAAGGTTAGTTTTTTTTGTCACTAATAAACACTGTAGTTACAATCCAACTTTCAGTAGTGTACCGGCTTGTATATTTTGACGTATGCATTACATCAACATAAAACGTCGTCCGTTCATTTCATCGTTATTTGTGATGTATGGGTACCTAGTCTTTTCTCCTGTACTGGTCACTGCAAATCACTTAGATTCCCGGCTAAAGTATAAGAACTTTTCCAAATGGATTCGAAGGATAGGAGAGACGGCACTGCATCCAATACAATAGCGCCTTTAATTAAAAAAATTCGTGTCACTTGTGTTGCTGAGAAACAAGTTGGAGCACTTGCCTTTCTCAAAAGATGACTGAGCTTTTATCTTTAAATGAACCCATAATATGAATTCCAGAGCAACATTGTGGATGGGGAGAACGCGCTTTGTTATTACTGCTAGGAAAGTCTGTCGCAACTGTCGGCATATTTCGTACTCTTAAATATCGATCTATATCACGTAGATCTTGCGGCTTTTAGAAGTGGTATGACACCTTCCAGAAAACTTTCCGACCGAGACGGAGTATCGCTGCTCGCTTACGGATAATAAGAAAAGTATTTCACTATAGTATATATTTATCATATACTTTATTATAACCAAGGTGATGTTATGTAGTATATTATAGGATAGAATAGTATTATATGACTCAGTATAGTAGTGTATGTTATGGTACAGTAAAGTCTAGAATATAGTATAAAGTGTTACACTGTTAAGTATGTGTTTTGTATACAATAGTATTGGTAAACACTGTTAATTTTCAGAATGACCATTTTTCCCTATAGAGAAACCAAGACCTCCACCGCCAGGCTGCTGTCCGAGGGAGTTTGCACCTTACTGTCTCCCGTCCGTTCGTTCATGTGACGGAAAACCGTTGAGAGGGAGACCACACCCCAAAGGAAATCTCAGCTCCACGACGGGTTTTCTGAAACACCCATGCAGTCGCCCATGGAAGACGGAGGCTTGCCAAGGTGGCTTTTATCTGAACAAAGATAACCCAGCAAATGCTACTGTGGAACCATGCCCTCCAGGTACCAAACCTGTAATCATTTTACTGAGCACAGACTGGAGTGGCACTAGCGGCTCTAGTAACGTGTTACTTGTGTTTGCGTCTTCACACAAATTTTGATTTAGCTCTATTTTCCTATCTTTTCCTCGACCCACACAAAAGGCAGGGGAATCCATATAGGTTATAGCGTTCGTAGCATTAAGTGAACACTACGTACTTTTCGCTTGGCGGCAGGTGAAGCTGTTGTCACCGTTAATATGACATCAAAATCTTCTGAAAATGTCAAACTCTTACAATACCTTGAGACCAACTTACAAGCTTTTGGTGAAAAAATCTTTATAGAAATGTATTTTTTATAAAAGACATATTGGACTGCTAAGCAGTGGTAAAAAAGAAAGGAAAGGGAATTAGCGCAGTCACATTGTCAGGGACTCTCATCAAAAAGATTTATACCATATTGTAGATACGAGTTTGTTAGGCTTTGCTGCTTTTCTCCTGTTTTGTTGTATATGTATTGATAAATGTTTTGTTTGTTGTGTTTGTAAGACAATAAAGGAAAAGCAATATTGCACAGTTAGCTTAATGTTTTCAATTTACCAGGTAACCTGGAGGTAGTCAATCTTCTGTCTGTTCCCACAAAGACAGCCATGAGATCTCCATACCATCGGAAATAATCTTATTCAATGTCGTTAGTTTCCCATCCTATATATTGATATGTACGTGGGATTCGACCTCGTGACCCACGCATTCGCTGCGTGCGCTCTACCAAGTGAGCTAGGTGACCCCTTTTGACAACCGATTCCCGTTGGTGACGTACGTTTCCATTTCTCTCGTATCTATTCAAACTTGTATGCATACAGGGGTGTTCACTGTTTAAGTAAAGAGCTTTGAAAAACATTGATTAATTGAAGATTGAAAAAGTTTATCACGAAATGTACGTGACGGGAGTTTAGAGCTCTTGGCTAATCTTGTGTGTTTGTACTTTTAAATAAGTCAGTGAGTACCCCCTGATTGCATCGTAGATCTGTTCATGTATATTCATGTGTACTACACTACACCACACCAAATTGCACCATAATGTAACGAGTTATCTACACCAAATATGCAGTGCCTGACTTTAAGGTAGAGATCATTACAGTCTATCTGAGATGCCAAAATTCCTACAAGACATTTTCTTAATACCTTAATAATGACCTAATTTGGATGGTACAGAACATGCGTATCTCATTTCGAAGTATCCACTACATGATAGTCACCATTCTTCAATGTCATATATTAGAGCACATTATTATGATTATTCTGTATGTAAAACCAATGGAGTCCCTTGACGCTTCATCTTTAATATAATACTTTTTGTCGCTCAAAAGTAGTTATTGTGTTATTGAGTTTTAACTTAGCTTACAAATTCAAACTTACGTGCGTACTATACATGAATTTTACAGGGTTTTTCTGTCCAGAGCTGGAAACATTTATCATCCCTTGTCCTCTTGGAGCATACTGTGTACAGCTTAAAGAACGGATTCTAAAGGTTTGTTATATGAGAGAAGTTAATTTTTTCTGAGTTAATTACAGATTTTGTATCAAAGTAGGACATTAATATTGATAGATGCTAGACACCTCCTACATGTCTTTCAAAAGTTATGATAAAATTCTTGGCTCTTGTGACGTAATGTAAGTGTTCACGAATCTTCTGTGGATCGTCTCTAACCTTATTCTGCTTGCAAAGGGGAATTGTGATGCTTCCCTAAAGCCTGGTTCCCACTGAGGCGTAAGGCTTGTCCATGTTGTTGTCGTTGTCGATGTCTTGCTTCAAGACACAGTGGGAACCGGTTGGCTTATCTAGTTTGGATTAACAGCTTGCGGCGTAAGGCTTGTTGAGTAGTATGAAAAAGTTTTCATTCTCACAAGACAAGCCTTGTCGTGTTCCTTTGTTCTTTTGCATTCTTTTTTTTGGAAGATTGCACTTTTGGGGATCGTTTGAATGAACATAAAAAATGAAGTAGCAGTCAAACCTCACCAGATTGCTTGAATCTCAGTAGAAGTTTTATCTTAGGACTGTCGTTTGCCTCTGAAGTGATAACAATCGAGTCAAGGCAATACCCTCTTCGTCCACATCACCCATTTTGCAGGAATGCACGCATGTGATAGCTCGTGAAACTATTTCCTTATTTATAATTGAGTTGTCTCTTTCGAGATGTTTCAATCAAAGTCAGGTGCTCAACCAATACAGTGACAACGACAAGGACAACGACAAGGACAAGCCTTGCGCCGAAGTGAGAACCAGGCTTAGCAAACTTTTACCTGCCATTTCCCGCCCGTAAATGTTAAAGACTTTACTTTTTTGACTTTTACTTTTAGTACGGCATTGACGAGGTAGCGTTATTTTGATAATGAAATCATCGTCTTAGTGACTCTTAGAAAAATTGCTTTCGAAAATTTAAGTGTAGTCGCAAAGTGACCAAAAATGCAATTACAAATGTCAATTTTAAGAGTCAAATAATGCTACACAACCTCCGTTTATAATTTGCTTATACAAACAAATAAATTTCAAGTCTACTGTGAGAATTTAGCTAAATTTGAAGGTAAAAACGAGAACGACGCAATTTGCAGAAAGTTCCCGTTAATTACTGCTGACATATGATCTCGGCAGACGTAAATGCCCAAATTGGATACCTAATGCAATCAAATCCAAACTTTCTCTCCCATTTTACTGGTAAATGATGGTTATTTAAGGGTACGAAAATTCAGCATCATGACTATCTAAAAAACCATAGTTGTGAATTTGCACACACATCATAGAAGAATGTTATTACGTCATGTTCTAGGATCGTCAATACCAAGATTTACGTCGAAAATAAACTTGCGGTTTCCGCAATGGACGCAAAATTTGATACATGTAGAGTGTGGACATAATACTTGTAGATATTGGATATAAATAAATAAATCTACTACTCTTGACTTGTAGATATTAGATATAAAACATAATTTCTATAATCCCAGTAAATCCGATTATTAACGAGGAGAAATATACAATATCAGTCACTGGTATTAGAGATAGTGGTGCCAACGCCCATAATTATGCATACTTTCTCAATTTTTTTGAAAATTTTATTTTAAACAAAAATATAAGTTAGGGTAAGTCAGAGATTATACGATATCTATCTATGTATTACCGTACAAAAGGTATGTGACGAAATATTTTCCACAGAAAAAAAGGTCCTGCTCCCTCTCCCTTCCTTTATAGGGGTAAAGAATTGCCACTAAAGCTATTCCACAAGCTAAAATTAAAGTAGTACGTGCATGAAACTTCTTTTAGCTTTTAAGCGAGCAATGTGTATCTTAACTTCGAGAAAGCGGAATTTGGACCTTGAATTTGATAGAATGCTCCTAAATTTGCTCTGGATACTACCTTAAAGAGAGCTTCTTCTTCTTTTTCCTAACATGTTCCTTTTAGAAGCCTATCCCGTCAAAGAGAATTTGCGAGACCATGGGGATTTGCTGCTACTCAGATAGACTGGAGGATGTCCCTCCATTGTACTTCGAGCAGTTTCAAGTCTATGTCTGCCCAGGGAACTCATTACCAGATGCTTGCCCGGAGGGCTACTACTGCCCCAATACTACAACGAAGTACACTTGCACAGACGGTCATTATTGTCAAGAAGGGTCAATTGCACCCAAGGAGTGTCCGGTAAGATGACAATCGTTCCTGTAACATCATTTACTTTCTGTTTACCACTGTTTTGCCTTAGCTACAAGAATTGTGACACTTTTAATTAAAATGTCAATTGCCATCTTCTTGGAAATCTTTAATATTTTCTTGTCTTTAATTACGTCTGTTTTTCTGTTTACTCTCTGTTTCTACTTCTTTCAAAGTAACTCAATACCTTGAAGTGGCAAACCTGCTTTGTATTTAGTGAAGGATTTTAAAAAAAAGTTTTAGTATTGATGGTAGTAGCGTTATCAACATGATGTAAAAGTCATGAAATGCAGTGATCTAACAAAGCGGGTTTGATAATTACAGTGACAAGAGAAGATTTGAATATATGTGGAGTAGCAGATTCGTTCTGCTCTAGGCTGTCATCAGGGAACCAAGGTTGATTACGAGGACGTTTTAGGATAAGAGAGGATTATAACTGAGATGACACTAGTTTGATCGATGCATTTTGGGGCACTATATGGCACTGTAAAAGGCGTAAGTTGTTAATAAATTGATGCGTACAAGGGACTTGCCTCTTTATTTTGGTAAATGCATCCTCCAAGCAGTGAGGTAAATCAGAAAACATACTATTGCAAACACACGAATGGAATCCTCTTGTTTTCCGCACGAGGGAGGTTTTCGATCAAAGGTTTGCCCAATTGCTTCGTTACTTCTATGAAATATTGAATTACTATTCAAAACACGATAAAAAATTATGAAAGCTCTTAATTTTCGGATCTTCTTTATGACACGTCAGAAATAACTTATGAACGAATGTTCAAAGCTGATGTTGAAGCCCAGTATTGCACTCGCAGAGTAGTTTAAACTGCGAGTAACGATCATATCTTACGCCTGCCTCCGAGTCATCCAACACGTGTGGTCCTGGATTTTAGTCCGTTTGCAGCAGGATGGAGACGCCCACGAGGCGCACCTCGCACTCGATGGCTGGATGTCGTCGCCAAGGATCTGCGATCCTGTGGAGTGCCTCTATCTCAAGCGGAGCAGCTCGCTACCGATCGTCAGAACTGGCGAACACTTGTGTTGCAAGTTGGCTCTACGCACCTCACGGTGCTCGAGGATTAGTGAATGAGTGAACGATCATGTGATTCCCCAAGTGTTTTAAAATGAATACTACTATACTAATAATGCCCTGGATATATTGCGATATCTTAGGCCTGTACTTAACTTTAGCAGCAGGTAGTGGCCAGATGCCCCTCCCCGTTCTGCAACCATCGTTTGTTACAGTCTTTATTATCAACTTTTTAAATTAGTCTAGAAGCATGCTAAGATCATAAAACGGTTGACTAATGTAGTACTTTTGTTAGAAAAGTTTATTACTGCCAAAACCTCTTGCCAATCTCTTGCTGGTGGGGACAGCGCCCAACTGTCACCAATTTATTGTTCATGGATAAAGAAAACTTAGGTAAAGTAACTAGTGTCTACTTAACCATGACTTTGTGGAGACGTCTGTTGTAAGCAAACAGATCAATAAGTTTTTTTAGTGTTATCTCAAAACCAAGGTATTTGTTAACGTGACTGGTCTGTCTGAGGTGTTGAAATTTCTATGCAGTCCTTTCTAAATGCATTCTTTTACGCATTCTGCTTTTCGGACGCAAGTTAAGACTGTTCGCATGAACACAAACTCTTCACTAGAATATTTATAGTGCAAAATTAAATATATTTTAATAGATGAAAGAGCTTTTCTTATGTAACTGTACGTTTCTTTTCGAATAAATCTGGCAGTTAACTCTTTCCATGCTAGAGTTATTTGAGATTTTTGATTTTGGCGGGCTACGGATGTAGTGTGATAGGATCGCGGCCATTTAAATGCTAGCGCCATTGAGTATATTTTACGTATGTATGAAAACTGGTGATATTGTAGATCTATCTATTATCGAAGAATCTCTATATTTTTGCTTTCCTTGCAATTGAAGGCAGTTGCGTTACAGCACAGTCGGAAGTTGACAATTATGTCCCGAAGCCCATTGTTGAATTACCGTTTATTGTAAAAAAGTTTCTAGGTTTTAAGTATGACGGATAGAAACTGAGCGTAGACGATTGTTTTACATTCAATTTACATGGCTTGTGGCAAAAGTACAGGTATATTTTAACGGTTTTTTTGTCCGCAGACCTTCTTCATGTCTGTTGCTGAACCACAGTAGGGATTATTTGTGTCTTAATAATTCAAAATTTTTCAAAATCCTGGATATTCCTTAATTGATTAGTCAGAAAGTATGAAAGTTTCTCAATGATTTGCTAAACTAATATCAGGCAAGATGTAGAGTCGCTAGCCTCCATGCCCACCTCGCCCCACTCCTCTCCGGTCTGGATTGAATTAATGGGGAACATTGCTTGTGTTTTCATCTTACAGAGAAATAACTATCACAGTTTGCAGGAAAAATATGGGTTGTTTCGACAATCAAACCCACAGAATTTGTTGCTTTACATCTTTTACAAAACTTGCCCACTCTCCGACATTCATTGTGCATAGCAAAGAAATAACTGAGATAAAAATCCAAGCATATGGAAAAGGACAGTGAATGTAATGTGGACGCATTTCATCAAAATGAAGGCGTCGATTCTTACTTTATCATCATAAGCTTTGTATCAAAGATAAAAACACGGGTTTACACGGGTACGAGTCCAAATGAGTCAGTACTTTAACTGTTCTTTAGTTAACGTTCGAATGTAGGTTGAGGTATTACAACAGTACAGCGAAGCCTTAATTTGTGTCGTTCAAAACCTATTCATGCTGGTGGGTGAAAGTGAATCGGACCCCTTGGACACACTCTATACAGAACTCTAGATAGGATCAGTATTCGTATGAACAGGGTCTTAAAATTCAAAGTAGGGTAAGAAAAAGGGTCGCCTCTTCGGCAATTTGTAGTTGAGTGAAAGTGTGCAGACATCAGGCTCCATAATGTAGATGATGGTAACTGTAGCATATTAGGCCGTTGGTACACCCGTCGCAGTAGATTCTGTTTCCATCCGTCCCTGTCTTCGGCATTTGGTATAACAGTTGTTATGCTTTCTCTGCTTCATTCAATTATATCGCTGCACGTCTTTCTTTTCTGACGCAGTACCCCGCTCCACCCTTTTTTTCACCCGCCATTTGACGCATAGCGATTGGATATGCAAATCTATTTCTTGTGCATAGGGGCATTAATTTTCAATACATTTAAAAAGTTTCCACTGATCTCTGAAAAACACTGGATCGAGCGTCTTCCGTCTGAAAGTGAGGTCAGACTTTGGACGCCATTTCAGTCCCCATCACACAAAGCTTGTAAACAATGTTACGCAACATGGCGGACTTTCCCGAGCTATTTTAACTAATGGGGGCCAGTACTCGTTACTACACTTTTTCGTAGTTGGAAACAATGGGAAGCTTGATCCAGTCTTTTTTAGAGATCAGTGAAAGTTTCACCGTGCCAAAACTGTTATTGGTTGAAGTAGGTTAGCTTGAGCATCATTCCAGGATAAACCTCAAAATTTTAGAGATTTAAGCTTTTTCATAGCTGTTTTAGAGATTTTTTCATAAAACAGATTTACATTTAAACTGATTGAAACATGCTACATAAACCATTGGAGATTTCTAAGCTTTGTCTTCAAAATCTTACACTTTTGATGTAAGAGTCATGAAAGTATCTACATTGTTTCAACCATAAGTAATATGGAGTGATATATTGGTGTGTGGTTATTGATAGGGAATTTATAAGTTTAAAATAACGAAAATTGAAAAATTATGAGTATGGGAGAAGTGTAGAGCTGATATTTCAAAGAAGGTTTGAGCTCTGCAATGAGGAACCTTTTTTAGTCAAAGGCATAGTTTTTCCTATCTGTCGGAAATCGTAGTACGATATCAGCCAGCCCGTTTAAACACCCTGCCTCCTCTATCCAATAAGTATTAGCTTGTGAATAGCCATCCTATCTCTCGTTAACTATTACAGAAAGCATGATAAGCGTAAATTTACCTAGCGCTCTGTATCTGTATGATTTATCAAGGGTGTTTTACTTACAGCTTTAGGTTTTGCCAAAGAAAATTTACGATTCCGATTTAAGTATATTATTTGCTTTCGACACTTAGGCCATGGCAACTTGTGGAGTCGGGGAATCAGCGCCACTGAAAAATGCAGGTGGTCCTTTCCTTGCAATCCTGATGTTAATGGTATTCGTTGGAGCCTACTACATCTTCAAGTTCAGGAGTTCCATTAAATTCTTTATATGCTCTCATTGGAATACTGTAACAGGAAAGGAGCGTGGCTTCAGTGTATCATATGACCTGAAAAAGGGTTTGCAAGGCGTGATCATCCGAATGGTGACAGTAACGGAAACAGAAAAGAAGAAGAAGATAGTTCCGAAGGAATATACTATGGATATCGGATTCGAGAATCTTAGTTTAACGTTAAAGTCGGTATGTATCAGGTTTATTCTTTATGTTCTTCCTTTAGAGTCCGTAAAACTAGGACTTGAGGCTGCCTGCCCATGGGATGCTATTGCGACTACCTTCTCGATGTTTTCCACGCCAGTGAAACTTCTACTGTACAGAATCAACATTGAAAGAGCACGTTAACTGATGCTTTAGAGATCACCTCTCAATCTGCTCAATTTCTACTCCACCTTCGGTGTCTATTTTACAATTCCTGTTATTACCACGTTATACGAACTCTTTTAACAATTTACATTTGCTACATAAAAATAACTAGCTAATAACACCAAGGAAACATATTACAGACACGATATTTGTAGGACCTAATATCGACATAGGTGTCGCGTCACTCTCCTAGATTTCAGTCACGTTCAGTCTAGATCACCACGGTAAGAACGTCACTCAACATTGAACCTTTCAGAAAAGGGACGACGGAAGTTTTAGCATTACTTAGAAATAAGCCACTCGTAGCAATACGGTGCAGAGTTCTTGAAATTCTAGTTTAAGTCCAGAAAATCCAATAGAGCCTACACAGGACCCCCTGCTATTTTGGAGCTGAGAGATAAAGACGACACTGTGACCTTAAAAACGTAACGACTCAAAGCAGTGTAGGGACCCAACATTTTCCTCCTTCTCATCCGTGCTATGCCCGCCCCTCCCACAATAGAATAATATTTTTACTTTTAGCAGCTGTTGTGAATTGTCAAAATAAGTAGGATGAACTGCTTCAGTTGTGGCAGAAAGGGGTAAAAAACTCTTGAGAAAGGCGTACGTGGTTTTTGTTATTTTTTATTTTTACTATTTTTCTTTGATTTTTTGATTTTTTCCTTGTTTTTCTTTAATTCTGTATTTTATTTTTGATTTTTTCCTGATTTTTTCCCGATTTTTTCCCATGATTTTTTATTTTTCCATTTATTTTGTTTTTGTTTTTTTATTTATTTTCGTCAGATGCGTACGGGTTTTTTGAGTAATTTATTCATCGGCAGGAACGACCTTGTTTGTATATGTTTTCATCACTTCAGTACTCAGACGTTAGCAAAAAGGTATCAGGTATCAAAGAAACGACCAAGAAGCTTCGGTTTGATTCTTGAAGTGAAAATTGGGATGGCTGCTGTAGATGAGAGCAAGTCTGTGCTGAGCCAAATAACCGAGGCAAAATTGATAAATGAGTTTCTTACTCAGTTCACGTAAAATAATCCAAAAGCAGAGAACGATGGAGGAAAGAGGAGAATTTTACAATGAAATGTGTGTGCAAAAATATCAGAAAATCTAGAGAAGGGGAATCGAAGAGGAGAATTTGACAAATATACGTATTTACAAAAAGTATCAGAAAATCGAAATGTTTTGCGGATATCATTTGTCCAAGCTTCAAGAAATAGGATGATGAGATGGAAAGAAAATGCAAAGGTTCGTAATGGGCTCTCTTATTTTTGTCGCTGTCTTCCATATCTTAACAGGACTTCAAAATTACATGGAATTGTCCTGAAGTATTTGAAAACGTTTTATGATCATACAGGCGTACAATATGCGCAAGCAGCCTGTATTTGACTCTTTTTTTTCATACATCTCAAATATCACAAATCTCTCTCATATTCTATACATTAACAACAGAGCCATTCTACTTCGAAGAAGAATCCAGCGAGCGCAGTACTTAGTGTATTTCTCGTGCTTACTCAAACTATAAGGATGACCTTCCTAATCTGTCGTGGAGATATGTCGTTAGAAGTACAAAATTGTTTGTGTGCATAGGGCTGGAAAAACTGTTCTTTGTATTTGAATGCCGAAAGTCTGTCACATGGGTGTGATGTACAGACTTTGAGGGAGAAGTATCGCCCATGTGCGTCGGTCTTAAGACCTATTAACTTAAAACCCTTAGCGCCAATTCCTACAGGTTTAAAACGATTACGTTCATTATAATACCACGAGCTGTTTTTGGAAGATGGTCAATAAAACGTTATCAGTGTTTACGCAATTTACCTATAAATTGTTAGATGTTTTTTGTCACTTTCTTATTTTGAATACGATGCATTCAAACACCTCTTTTTTATCACAAAGAGCCGTTAACGTTCTTCCTTTGGTTTGACATTCTTCTATCGTAAATTCTATTAAATCAATATATTTATTTATTTATTCTTACAGATATCATTTGTTTTCTACCGTAAGATTAAAGCAATCTGGGTATAAAAGATTGATTTAATTACCCTCCTGTCTGTTTTAAGTCTAAGACTCGTCCATTTTGAAATTTAAAGTTGAAACTGTGCCAAGATTGGCGCCTACCAGTACCAATTGTTTGTGATACTAACTTGAAGTTGTGCATAAAGATTCGGAGAATTGATCGTTCGAAAGTAAAACTACGGGAGAGATTAAAGTCAACTCCGCAAGTACTCTTTGGGCAAAGCACTTCATCAGCAGGTTTCTCTTATCGTTAACCTGTAAACTACTAAATAACTTCTTTGTGTGCCCGAAGTAATCCGATAATATCGACAACAGAAATGAAAGTCCAACGTGTAACGGCCGGTGTTTTCCTTAGATCTTAAAGGTAGTAATATATTTTACACATAAAACACCAAAGCGTTACACTAAGTATATGAAGTAAAGGCCTCGATCCAAACTTCGGTAGTTGTTTACCAATAGCATGTCTCCAGATATTTCTAGTGTTCGTTTCATATGTTGGAAAGTTTCTAATGGACACCTCAAAAAAAATACACATTTAATGCAACTGCTTGAAGAAGATACGAGCGTATCTGATCATTTTACTACATTTAATTGAGCATGATCTACTGTATATGTACTATTGACCTACAGAATAATCATCTGCTACAAGCATGATATCTCCTTCAAATATCTAGAGACGTTTTCTTTTACCAACATGCTCAGAAACCTGGGCTGTCAAAATTCCTTTGTATCATAAAAGTAAGTTATAAAGTCTATTACTATCCGCTGATATTAAGATGAAATAAAACTGAGTGTTAACAGACGCAGTTTAGAATTTATCAAGCTCTCTCTATATAACGTATAGGGCCTGTACATACATGAATATACAGAAAATTCGTGTTTCTTGTTTATTGACAGACTTATCACTTCTAGACTCCAGGCTTCGATTACTGGCCGTATATTTATGTGTATGCAAAATATGCTCCTTATATTGAGTCAGGGCTTGGTTATAGTTCACTGCTTTCAAAGCTGAAAACGATCTTTAGCGCATTGCAATCGTGACTGGCATCATAACCATCAATATCACTGTATTGGCACCTTTTTACGAGTTCTGTAAAAAAGAGTCTTTTTCTTCTTGAGTACACTTCTTCCGCCCCCTCTGGGCAATAACACCTCTGTAATGACTGACCTTTTATTTTGTAATTAAGTGATATCATTTTTGGAATGTAAGTCATTTTCCGTCCGTTTTATTTTAGCATGAAAAGAAAGTAGTTCTGTCTGGTGTTACAGGGTTACTTAAAAGCGGTGAAGTGACAGCGGTTATGGGCCCAAGTGGCGCTGGGAAGACAACATTTCTTAACACTTTGAGTGGAAAGGCGTACTACGGAGTGAGTAAATAATTTCGCTTCTTTATAAGTAGAATCTTTGCTGTATTTTAACAACTAATTGCGAGGTTGAATCTTGATTTAAATGATTTTACAAGTTGATATTTAGGCAGCCCATGCTGTAATGGTAATTTTTGCATGGTTTCACGCCCCAGAAAAATAAATGTGCGTCCACGACTACTGGTAATGTTTTAGCAATATGATATCTTTACTGTGCGAATTGTATTTTGCATCGATCTGTACAATAAACGATACTAAAAGGTATGCTAGTATCGATGAGAAAGTCTGTCTATAGGGACACGTCTATATATGTAATAATCTATCTTTTTTCTCTCTCTATTTCTTCCTCTCTTTTTCCCTCTCTTTCTTTCCTTCTTACCTTATTTCATTCTTTCCTTCCCTTTTTCTTCCTTTGGTCATTTTTATATAGAATTTAGGGAAATATTTGCAATATTTGGCTGGCCTTAGCACTTTCTTCTTTTATTGGGCATCAAGATTTTTATAGTTAAACACTCCTGCTCAACGAATGATGGATGAGACTGCCGTTCGACGAATACCGGTTGTGAAATGCTTATTTCGAGAGATAAGATTTTTAGACGGTGAACCTATACATTATCGACTGATGATCGTCGTACATAATTCTCTCTTACTTGACTCGAGATACTGATTCTAAATCGATCAAGCGCTAGTCGCTTTCGCATTTGCAAAGAGCGAAATCAGTCAGGATTGCCTTCGCATGATCTTTCTCCATATCAGTATCAATGTGTATATTGTACTCTGTTACATGTAACGTGTTCGCAGAGTATTCGCGTGGTTTGATTTTTAGATTTTTTATTTCGCATGATAAGATATGGTATTGATTTTGTTATTTTAATGACTTTTCCGTAGACGGTCGGAGGTACTATTACAGTTAACGGTGAAGCTGTCACTGATCTCAAGCGATATCGACGCATAACTGGATTCGTTCCTCAAGAAGATATCATGCATAGACAACTGACTGCGAAGGAAGTCCTGACATATCAAGCAAAATTGAGGCTACCTGCCTGCACATCAAGAGAAGCTGTTACTACAAGGGTAACGCAGGTATCAGCACATACCACGTACTTCCTGTTTGCTAGATTACACTTCGGAAGTTTGTTCAATTCGCATTGAAGGGTACACTAAATGCTTGTTCCTCCAGTTATAAGATTCTTTGCGCTTTTCTCGTAGTATTTTATGAGAATATATAGGTCATACAATAACGTAAGTTGCCTTTCATTGTAGTCGTTTATATTTAGTGAAAGCGACTTCTGTGGATCTTTCAAGGAATGCTAAGCAGAGCTCTAGTTCATGCCGAAAGGCAGTTACTTTAAGTAGAAGAGCGTTCTATCAAATGAGTGCTTCGTGTGGAGTAGAGTGTTATGCAAAGGGGCACGTAAGGTGAAGGGGCTGTTCAAGTTGGAATTCTTGGTCAAGGTAACGGCTGGTTGAACTGGTATTGTAACCAAAGAGGACGTCTGTTCACTAAGACATTTTAATTGAATCGGATAGGTGATACCACTGCACGATCAAATATAGTATGTACACGTGCCTTTTTACCATTGTGCATTTATGTGGACTGAGTGGCATTGTATTTCCAGTTACGGTATTTGTAAAATATAGTATGTACACGTGCCTGAGTGGCATTGTATTTCCAATCGCGGTATGATACGGAATACGGTCTTTTTTAGACACTTGAACTGTTAGACATCTCACACGTCATGGATATACAAATTGGAGACGAGGTAAGTGGTACTTTCAAGTACTTTCAAGCAAGTGTTATTTAAAAGTTGATTTGCCTGAAATTTTGAATTCTTCTCTACGGCAAATACCATACTTTCTTTAATTAAGATATAATGGATAATGTTCATTAAGTACGTCGTAAATTTGAGCGATCGTAGGGATCCAAACGTAAAAGTTAATGATTAAGGCAACATTATTATCGGACAACTACCAATATTCCCGCTCTGATGTTGTGAATCAGCAAGATTAATTTGGTATTGATCTTATCAAGAACAGGGGTCCGAACAACCCTGTATCACGGGGGGGGGGGGAGCGGGTGCCCTGGAGCGTTTATTCTATGACAATGTCACTTGCCAGACGTTTAGATTATCAATTGCCAAAACTTTTTTGAGCCGTAAAATTGGAAGTGCTTAATGCAATAATGTCATAAAATTGAGTGAAATGTTTTTAAGAAGTCGGTTCTTGCATTGCATTGGAGGTTATGTACATCTAATGAGAAAATGAGCGATCTCTTTTATTTATTTCCCAAGCCGAATAAGTTTCGGTATACATTTCTAGAAACACAATAGTGGCGTCTGAGTAATGATGCAGATCTTTGTGTTGCAATACAAGTATCATCAGCGTTGTATCTCTGGTTCGGTTGTTTTTTTTAAAAACATAGATGCGATGGTGAAAATCGTACGTTTATGTGCTAGAATTTTCTTCAGACCGTATCATTAAGGGGAAACAGGAATCTAAGGAATCAACCAATTTGCAAGTGAAATACAATGAAGTGTAATGATTAAAGATTTGGCACTTCCGCTTTTCATAAAATTCATAGAATTCATGAATTTTGTATCCTTTTAATTTTTATATTATTATTTTAATCCTATTAAGCTGAATTGATAACTAGAATGGAGTACGACAAGGATGCTTATTGCCACCAGAATTATTGCAATTTTGTAGCAATATGACCCTTAAGATAAGTAGAATAGTTTGCCTGGTTTCGTCATCGGTGGCAGCATGATTAGTGTCACTAGAAGAGGACATCTTGATTTTTTTTATCCACATGTTATGAAAGGTAAATCTTGAATCGTTAAATCTCACAGTATTCACCAAAAGTATCTGAAACCAGCAAAGAGGAACCGGCAGAGCAAGTAACGGGATTTTAACTTGAAGAAATAAATGAGATAACGTGAAGAAATGAAAGAGTGAACAAGCAAACAAAAATTCAGTCCTGTTAGAATCCATGAGTGCAGAAGCCTCCTCCGAAACAAAAAATAAGAAAAGAAGGAGAAAACCAAATGGAAGGAGTATGGGAAGAAAAGGAAGAAAGTGGATGATAGTTATGATGATAATAAAGATGATGTTGATGATGATAATGATTATGATGATGATGATGATGATGATGATGATGATGATGATGATGATGATGATGATGATAATGATAAAGAGAGTTGAGAAGAATATAAAGAATAAGATGTTTAGTCAGTTATGTTGGTGTAAGAAATGTGAAAAGCTCAGGATTAATTTTAACTTTTCGTAGAATTCATATAATTCATAGAATTTTACATTCTTTCAATTGTTATATTATTTTGTTAATCCTATTAAGCTGAATTGATAACTAGAATGGAGTCAGACAAGGATGTTTGTTGCCACCAGAATTATTGCAATTTCGATGACGATTTTTAGTCCGTTATGTCGGTGTAAGAAATGTAAAAAGCTCAGGATTACTTTTTACTCTCATTTAACCCAATGTAAACTTTTTTCTTTTTCCTCTTTATCCAAAAGGTAACACGTGGAATATCTGGTGGTCAAAGAAAGAGAGTAAACATAGGAATGGAACTGGTTGCTGATCCAACCCTTTTATTTTTAGATGAGCCAACAAGGTACCGGTCATTTTTCTTAATGAGCATAGCAAACGTGCTTCAATGAAAAGTTCCAATTTTCGGAAAGCAGGGATGGACACTTTAAGAGGCGGGGCATTCACCTCCAAATATGAAGGAAAAGGCTGACCATCTACAAAAGAAGTCGCTAGTAAAGACATACAATTTACTTTAATATCGCCCCACTATTTTTTCAGATACAATTTTGTATTATTGAAAATTTGTTCACGGATTTTCCTAATTAACATGATAATTTTTACTATCCGACGTCTTAAAGAAATGCACACATTAGACGATTTGTAAAACAAACATTAATTGAAAAAGGTAAAAGAAGATAAGGTTTTATTATGTGTGAAAATGAAGAATTCCTTAGACCGTTTGTTGGTGGTACACGCTCAGAATTTCTAGAGCATTTTGCGACGTCTAACTGATATTCGAATTTGCTTGCTCCCTTTAAGTGGAAAATTAACCTTGTTGACGTCAGTCATGATGCAGTTTGTAGATATGACCTCCCGCTGGCTCGCAGCTGCGCACTCGTCTTATTTCCTTGCCTTTTTCTTAAACAACCTTTTAGTTGATTTGCCATGTCATTGCTTTTCATACGCAAACTTTTGTGGTTTTCTTGGTTTTGTTTCTCCGTTTAACGTCTTTTTCCCATACATGGGGTTTGACGGTGCCCATATACATGGGACTTGTTACTGGAGCATAGAGCACTTTAAGACC
>JAAAKL020005318.1:0-19504 GCA_010016065.2 Carybdea cf. marsupialis auct. non (Linnaeus, 1758)
GCATATGCATGCAAATACACCTAGCAGGTTGTGATCTTGTGACCAACCCATGAGGCACATGATGAGTGCAAAGGTCATCCGGCTCTAGCAAAACCCGTCTCCCCCTGTGTATTTAGACTACGATAAACTCAGTTTATCTTCCCCCACAATGTCATTCCTCGAGTCGAATAAAAATCGTGGATTTCGCAAACATTTGCCCCACAAACGTTCAAAATGCCCCCTTTTCCTCATACGATGATGGTTGTTTGAAAGTGGCTTTGTCAATAGAGCCCCCTTGTTAATTTTATTCAAATATACATATTTTACATATAGATACAAAATAAACATGCAAAATATCTCCCTCAGTGATGGAACATACAACAATATACAGGTCTAAATTTCACTTTTCGCTTCAATAGGGGGCGTTACAAGAAGAGGCTGTCCAGACAACAGCATAGTCGAGACAAATCAAATATGGCATACTATGATCATCGGAATCGAAAAGGAAGTAAACATCACAGGACGAGCCGGACCATACCATAAAGTTATCAATTTTTGATTGAAATTTGATTGAAATTGATAACTCTATGGACCATATCCTATGATAACTATATGGACCATACCAGTAGTTATTAATAAGTTTAGGCTCTGCCAACTTATAGTCCATTGCAAAAGAAGTGTACGAACAGTACTGTATGTCTGTTGTAAGCCTCACACGACCTCATATAGATACTAGTATACAACATGTATATAGGCCACATGGATTCGCAGTTGGTTCTTACTTCGATTACCAACTTACCACCACGAGTTTAGGCAGTTTTGACATTCAGGGAAAATTATTCAGATATGTTGGTTAGTTGATGATAAAGAAACGTCAATGTTTCAAATAACGCGACAAATAGTCCTGCTTTTGGTATCGGCACAGTGTCTGGTAAGTCACTAAGTGTGATAAAGGCAACAGTAGAATTAGTTACTTTCTTATTACTTGTAGTTGTACCTACACGTACGGTACTTGATGATGATGATGATGATGATGATGATGATGATGATGATGATAACGATATAACATATGACGAGTATGGGGATGAGACACGTAACACTGCCATGCCGCTTTTCCTAATACTTAAGAGCAGTTGACGATCGAGTACCATTGCTCCGATTTTTGTACATACAAAGATACGTATGCATGTATGTACTTGTGCTTTTGTTTAGGTTCATTTACAGTGAGGAAGTTTATCTAGATCGGAGAATATGGAAACACCTCCAAGAAGCGACTCACAAAGTTCGGTAGGGGGTGCAAATGGAGCTGAGGATGATGCAGATGAGGGAAGCAGTAATATGGTAAGTTTCAGTGTCAAACCAGATCAAAGGTTAAGGGATGTGGCCACCACAGGGTGATAGGAAAATACCCCAGGACAACTGACCTCAGATAATTGCCCCCAGGATAACTCCTGCCTACTACATTTGCCTCCCAAACAGTTTCCTTCTTGACTATTTCTCTCTTTTAATTCCCCTCCTGGACAATCCATATCAATATCACTGATTGGCTGATGATGTAGGCACTCATTCCTTAAGAAGTGCAATCAGAGGGGAGTGCTGATTTCATAGGGGTGTTCTTTCTAGAGATTAACTAAGTAACCTGGACCCAAGAAGAGAAGTAACAAGTGAAAAATATATCAGAGGTTGTACTGCCAATCTTTCCTAAGAATAATACTGCTCAAAGCAGCAGACTCTTCTCTTGTGCAAATAGGCTAAAAGACAGACCGAGTTGAGTTTATCACAGTAAATACGCAAATTTTGAAAGCTTTTGTTTGTCAATGAAGACTTAGATTGACACCATATTTGGTAACTGTTGAAAGTATCAATAAGATAGCTTAGTTTCTAGTAAACAAAAGTATCCTTGAAATAGCAGAAGCACAGGTTTTTTGCTGGTTCAGCCCTGGTATCACGAGAGAAAATCTGACTTAAAACCAAACTTCAATCATAGGCACCACAGAACTGATTCCAGTTTTATACTTATGGGCACAATATTGTTGTTCTATGGAAGTCTCATCAGAAAATCCCCAGATTTTACAGGTGGACCAATTTTATTAAGGTATAGCAGAAACAAGTTATCGAAGCAGTTAGTTATTGCAAAGCAAACTTGATATGCCTATGCCAAACCCATTGTCATGATTGTAAAAGACTATAGGTTTTGCTATGGACAAGTGATGAAGATTTGTTTTTTAACATCTGTCAAATATAAGAATGTTAACTATGTTGCAGAACTGCCCTTGTTCTAATGGCTTCTTTTCACTACTTCTTTCAAAAGTTAGCCATCCACATTGTGTATTTTGCTTTGACTAAAATTGATTTTCAAGTATGTGAGATACTCTCTCTTTCCAGGTTATAACCCATTCCCCTCACTATCTGGTATGTAAATGCATTCTGTCTGTATCTTTCTTAAATCCACTATTTAGGCTGCATACTGTTGTTTCCCCCCCCCCCCCAATGTCAGAGATTTTATCCTCTAACATCTGGGGAGGGGGGGGTGCTATGCATTTCTTTTGCTGTTGTTCTTCAAAACAGTGTCTGATTTTCTCCCAACATCCATGGAGGTGCTTGTTGATTAGATTGGAATGCCTCTTGTGCCTGCTTTTACTGACTGGATCTGGATGATGGTTATCTATGGTGGTATATGGTGAAAGTTGCACAGGCATGTTTAAGTGACTATAAAAGGGTAGTGTGTGGCTGTTACTGTCTGTTGTGTAAGTAGAAACACTCTCAAAGATCTGCAGCCTATTGCAAGTTACTGCACCATGTTTCGTAGGTTCTTGTAGTAAGTACATGCCTGAAGTTGTTGATTTTATCATCTACTAGAAGATGCTAGAAATTACTAAAGGTTGTGCAATGTAGTTTATTGTCAGCATTCACTTTGACCAGCATTTGTTAGTAAAACATACATGGATAGGTAGTACTCTCAAAGTTTGCATATATTTTCTCTAATGTTTTAGCAATCAGAAACTGAAGCTCTATTTAGGCGATTCATTTGGTTTGGAAATGGAGCAGAAGAGGTATGCAACATCTTATGCAATGATGGGTAATGGTTGACATCTAGTAGTCATGTATATGTAGTTAGGCAGCTGTGATACATCAGTAAGAAGATTATATGAAGACAAAACATCAGTAAAAATCATACAGAAGAGAAATAATGTTTATCTGTACAGAGATTTGATAAGATAGACCCATTCAGGTTTTGTATGCTATATTAATGTGAGCTGGTGGTGAAAGCGAGCTCGTTTGAGTGCAGGAATCTGAATGAAGGATACCTGGTTTTTGTCTGTGGTTTATTTTGTGTCTTTAAAAAGCAAGTTGTACTGACAAAAGCCAAACTGCCAATCACAATGATTTGGCTACCAGACCTCCAAACGACTAAACTTATACAGCGATTGTCTTCCTGATCCTGCTTCAACGCGATCTCTCAGGAATCTGATCTTACTGAAGAGTATGAGTTTCCACGAACATATATATACACATGTGATTGAGTAACAGGGCAAAGGTAAGAATCAATTAAATGTAATGATTTACATACAAAAATGAAATAGGTATTTGCCTTACTCAACTCTGTCGGTAATCGGTTATTGTTTACGTCACAGTTTCGTTTTGTACTGTTTACCTTAAGGAATGATCAGTATGTGATGTAATGACCAGTAAAGTCCTACATCCTTATTTCTGAAAATTACACTAAACTACATGAGGTCTTGCTACCAACGACTTAACAAGGCTACCACAAATACCTAATGAAGGTTATTAAAATAATTGAGTTGGAAAATACACAAAACTTGTGGCCCTATCACATTAAGGAAAGTGAATTACCAATAGTTCTTTAAATTTTTAATCAACTGTAAACATTCATGTTCAGATACTTTCTTTACTAAATTAATATTTAACATTGGTAAAACTTATCAACATTTAACTCATTAATACTGAATAGTTTTTCAAGGATTGCACTTAGTCCCACTTCAAACACTGTGATTCACACTTCCTTCTAATCCAACAGTATCTGAACATGAATTTAACTTAGAACTGGTAATTTCTGCTAAGCAAGTATTGGCACTATCAAAAGTCATCCAGCAAGTAACATATGTATTTGATATTCCAACCACTATTAGGCCCCTATATTTGAGCTTTCAACTAGTATACAGTTGAGTCAGTTGCAACACTTGAAATGCATTGCGTTTAAATTTTCTTGAAAAGGGATTTACTAAGATTAAGGCTTAGTGATGTGGTCCTACAAGCTCCACAGTGAACTAAAAAAGTTTATAGTCGTATACAAGGGCCATGTCATCTCTTTAAGTTTTGGTAGGGACGTACACAGTTCTGTACTATCATAGTTGTGGGGTATAGTAACACATTGCTATTATAATGTAAAGTAGGAACACTAAACATAAGCTGATTGAAACTTTTAAAGTATACTTTGCGACTGGCATGAATGATTCTGGGGACACAAATATGTATAATGTAATATGGCAACTGTATTTAAGCTACAAAAGTGTTTTGTTCACATAAGTGTAAACTAGGAAATCTAGATTTGCAGAAATCTGCTCATGTTTGTTCAGTAACACTCTCAAAACTCTGTATATAGTGTTATTTGACCCCAAATTGCAACTATTAGTGTATTTGGTGAGTAAATGCTTGATATTTAAATTTAAAATGCATGTGCAGTTTCATGAACTACGCATTCTCAGTTTTAGTTATCTGCTGGCTATGCCATTTTCTGACTAGTTTGTCAATCTCTTATGGTTCCTACCCATGCCATCAAAAATTGCAGCTATCACAGTAAATTGTTGAGCTACAGACCAGCTTAACTGCAAAGAATAATAGTACAGGTGATAATGAATGTTTCATGGTCTCTTAGGCAGAGATTACAATATGTGAATTTTTGTATGATGTAAAGAGGCAAAAGTATTTGTTACACCTATTTGGGCAAGGCTTCTGTTCCATCATTTGCTATGTAATAAATTGGAGTTATTATCTAGTCATTGTTAAGTGTTGTGGTGTCTGACTGTTTTGCTTGAGCATACAGCAAATGTAAAGTGGCTGGCTGTGCAACATTGGTCACAAGGATCATCCAAACAGTCCATGTCATATTTGTTACTGTTTGGCAAACTAATATTTTCTTATGACTCAACAGTAAGTTCTTATCCAAGGGACCCATAGCTATCATCAAGCACAGAGTTTATAGGGGTTTATTGCAGCTTTTTAAGCCTTTCTACTTACAGCACAACCTGAATGATAGGTGTGCCCTAATTCAAGTACCCTTCTTTGGTTGCCACTCTATCCACCAATAATCAAAGAGCAGCCTGAGAGCAGGTAATTGTTCAACGATGTCTTACTTGCTCAGATGCAAATAGGAAGGGTTACAGCATTTTGGCCATCCAAGCAGGCAGTATTTTATAGAAGGTACAAAAAACCAGTCAGGAGTGAAGTTGAAAATTGTGCTGGTGGATTCATTTTGCTAAACTGTGTTTGCTGAAGGTCGTTGCAGCAATTGTCTGGAGTGAACGTAGTCGAAGAAAGATGCATTAATGGAACTGATTGTCAATCATCATTAGGATCATGATAACCATCGTCATCATAACAAAGTAAATCAGTGTGCCAACTCTGAAGAGTAAGTTTAAAGTAGCCTGTTTGACCTTTCATTATAGTGTTCAGTGGTCTTTTTAGAGATGTACCACGTGGGACACATCCACAGGCTTTGCATAGCTCTTTATTCAAGATGGTCCTGTACACTAGTATCAAAATTAGATTCCTTCCTTCTCAGTTTCTTATGTTCAGTGGAAATATCTCTGTGTTGCCACAAAACCTAGCGTCATTGAGGTAAATACTAAAAATGATTGGAATTGTATTTCACACCTACAAATTTTTGCTGTTACATATGAAGAGCTTGCTGCCTATTGTTGATGCTAATTTCTTTAGCTGCACTCATTAAACTGAGACCAAAATCCTATTATTATTATGGCTTTTATTGATATTTGATCATTCACTCTTCAATATCACATTTAAGGTGAAGATTTGGCAACATTGCCCTTGAAACTGCTTTGTCGATTTTGGTTATTTTATTAGTATACGATGGACTTGTTATCACTTGCAGCACTAATACTAAAGTGAAAGTGAGTTTGCACAATAGAAATTGTTCTTCTTCCTCTTTCTGTGCCATGTCAAGGGAGATAGGCAACCACTTGCCTTTATTTTAATGTCCAGAACAGCTTTTCAGTGACCGAAAACAATTTGAATGTTTCTTTGATCATGAAGCTTTACTCATTGTTTACCTGGTGATTGTTTTCCTGGTATCTTCCCTGTGAGTACAAGATGTTCTATTTGGCCCTTCCTTGTAGCATGCAGTAAAAAGTTTGTCTGTCTACTTTTGACAGTACTGAGAAGTTTCCTTGTGCACACCTGTACATTTTACATGACCACTATCGGTTTTTCTAGAACATTCTCCATGCCCATGAATGCTTTCTCAGCCACTGAAAATCTTGCTTTGATCTCTTGAGTAGGCTTTGGGCCTGGGACCTCTTCTGCACAAGACAGTCTATTAGTTTTGGAACTTCTCCACAGATGCAGCCATTAGACAATTTCATCAGCATATCAGATGTTTTAATTTTTATCAGTGCCTGAAGTCTTGAGATTGCAGGCAGCTGGCCTAAGATTTAACACTGATCCAGTTATGCAGATTGCTGTTGTACCATACTGTAGCCATCCAATGGTATGACTGGGATTGGATGATTTGCAGGGCCTTGTCAGAGACAGTGAGAGCAAACAACAATGTCATGAGGTTATTGTACTTAACTGGGTGAAAAGCTTTTACATATTTTCCAGGAAACAGAGATAGAGATTTTGTTTCACCTAAAGGGCTCGCTCCACAAGTATCCTCGACACAAAGATCTCATTCCTTGCCCCTCATTCTGGCATGAATCCATATTTATAAGATGCGGTCACTGGATATATTTAATGTTTCTTGCGTACTATGATGATTCGAAGAAGACTTTTGACAGTGCAATCAATGGGATCAATTAAAACATTTCACATTCTGCTTCCTCTGGTTTCTTGGGCAGTGCAATAAATCAATTGATTTGATTTTATCTACGGGAATACCTCCCATGTCATGTATCCCATTCCCCTTTTAGAACACCATACAAGAAGTCAAAAGGACCATCCCCTTAAAGTTTCCGTAGATAGATTGGCAAATCATCAAGGTCAACATCTTTACCATTCGCAATATCACCATATAGCATCACCATACAGTTCTGTGATGTATCAGTCAATCTCCAGTTCTTGACTTCATCTTCTACCGTTCTCTTCAAATTTCCTATACTATGGCTTCTCTTGTTTGCCTTGACATTCTTTTATACTTGAAATAAGCAATCTTTTAATTTCGTCGCTCTTTGCTTTGTTCAGCAGTATTTCCCGCCTTTGTTTGATCTTGTGTCTATTGCTTTGTACAGATCAGGGTTATTCTTGAGCTTTCGTCTGTCTTCCCTTCTTTGAGATTTTCTTCCATCATGCGGCCAGGTGGTGTTTGTTTAGGTTTCATTGAGATGTACTTGCATCTGATTGTGGGAAGGGTCTCCTAATATTGCTCCAACATCTTTTGGACCTTTTAGTTCGTCGATTGACCTGGGAGAGTGTTTATCTTTGCTTCTGAGTTTGGTATGGAGATCAGAGCTTAGGTTTCCATAATTGATAATTTTCCTTTCAATCTTGCTGTCGTCTTTCATAGCTTCACCTTAATCATCGTTGTGATCAGTGTTGCAATCAGCTACTGATTACATTTTCTACGGTGTGATGGAATTCATGGATTTAATGTCAATGTTGATATATTGAATTTTGGGGTTTCTTTTGGTCTCTAGACATCGTCCAAGTATCTATTCATCTCGGTTGATTCTTGAACCAAGTATGGCCGTACCATTGGCTTCACACCAGCCTATTAATTTTTCCTGACACCCTTTTTGCCTCTCTGGGCTAAATCGATCAAGCAATTTCCACCTAGAAACCCAATCCTTTTCTTGGCAGGTTGAGAACAATCTTGGTGGGTTGCCTTTGCCTTTCCTATCCATTCCGAACTCCTGTGTTGATAGTTCCTCCTGACTGTTTCATGTTTCTCCAGCTAGGCGCTAGCAGGTTGAACGTACCTTCTTCCAACCATGCCATGCACCAACTTGCTGCCACAAACTTCCGCCGTAGCCCTGGTCAGGAGCATTAGAGGTTTTGGACCTTTTTGACTGGTCAACTGGAGGCACCAAGTAACAGTGGTTGAGGTAACCACATTCTTTACCCACTCAAGAATGAACACCACTGCTGGTTGTAGTTTTATGTCATACCCAGGAGTGTTTAAACCCCATCAATTATGGGACCTTTGAGAATAAATTCATGCTTGCCTTGTGTAAGGGAGGTGATATCCTTGGCAACAGGGGTTAGTCAATTGGCATTTCGCATTAGTGTGATTGTTAATTTTTGTTAAGGCTCCTCTAACCGTCGCGTACAATTTAAGCCAAATACCGTAAGAAATCATATGAACCCTTTCCACACTGTCGACCTAAATCTGACGAACTAAATATATAAGTGGTCTGCTTAGAGCATCAGTGTGGATACGGTGAACGACCTAGGAGACACGTCAAGTAACTTTAGGTCGATAAAATTTAGCTCGTCAGTGTAGGAACGGCGTTTAGATGATCTCCAAGTGATGATCTTTTAGTCGATCTAAATTTAAGACACAGAGAGCACAGCAGGGAGACTTTTTCGTAGAGTAAACGAGTTGAGAATGGAGTCATCAAAGCAAAGGATAAAGAAATAGAGATAGCTACATTTTTCAATTGCATTTTTCAATTTTCGTATATCGTCCCGTATTCACGCGTAACTTTAGGTCGACCTTACTTGACTTAGTGCGTCCGTTGGACAAACCAAATTCGACGATCTAACTAGATAAATTCTTAGGTCATCTCCATTTCCACACTGACGGCCTAAAGTGACGAATCAAAATTTAGTTCGTCTGATATTTAGATCGTCGGTTTAGATCGACAGTGTGGAAACGGTAATTGTCATGCACAAAATATCTGTTTGAAAGTGTTTCATGAGCTACTTCCTTGAGTGCCTACTTTTCAAAGTCTCCCAAAGTTGGTTGTTGGCTTCGCATAGTACAAACAAGTTTTCATATCTAGTAGATTTTGTATCATGCTTCTGGTGAAAGAAATATTAGGTATTTAAGTATTATTAAGTAGTTTGTAGAACAGTTTGTAAAACATAATAGTTGACCTTAACAATTTAACAAACACTTTGACTATTTTAGGAGGAGGATTCCGCGCTGCATGGTGCGTTATTGGAGCACCAAGATGAGGTGGCACTTGATCTGATTCGGTCTGGCTGTGATGTGAACTTAGAAAGGAGGGTCAGTATCATGACAATTGTATATAGTTTGAATATCATCGATTCTGTTGAAGACTGAGGATGTAACAATCTCATCTCTCTCTCATCTCCGTCGAGCTTCCACATGAACCAACCTGAATGTAAGAAGCGGCCAAACTGAAACTGTAATTTGTGCCATAATGGATTTATTCCTAAGCTTTTGTTGAATAAATCTTGTGCTTGGAAAGATTTTTGAACGTTCTCAGTAGTGGTCATCCTTGTTATGACCAGTATTAATCACCCTCAAGATGATTCAGAGGTAATTTAAGCAGGTGTTTATGACAAAAGCAAGAAGCTACGTGATTTTCGTGGCCCCTTCCTATGAAAATGTGAGCTAAAGTGGTTGTTTCTCAGTAGAAAGATATAAACGGAAGTAAAGGTTGCCACAGAGTAACTGATCTGAAAAGCATGGCACCATGAACCGTCCTGACGGTCTGCATTTGTTAAATATTTGCAAAGATCACGACGGTTTAATATTGTATAATAGCCAATGTTACTGCATACGGCATATTCGAGAGTATATTATTATCACTAGATTTTTATAGGGATGCTAATTTAGTAATTTCTTGTATGTTTTTCATAACAGGGGCTAAGTAAAATGATGATTAGCTTCAGAAGCAAGCCTTGGTTGATAAAGCAATCGTTACTTTTCTCCCGAAGACCTTGCTCCTATGTCAAATCAATAACACAACCAAATTTGCCAGCTTAACGAATATGACAATGTCTACAGTGTACTTGAAGATCGCTTTCTGCTCCCTTTAGAGAGTCAAGGTAGAAGATAGATATCTTCCCACAAGAATGTAAGTAGTTTCCGGAAGAGAGGTGGTTCTTCATTGTTAAATAAGGAAGACATCACCTACCTGATATCTTCCTATCAATTAGTTATTAAAAATAAGATACGAGGACATTAATTTTGGACGGGGGGTACAATTCCCTATATAAAGAGCAAAGAGAGAGAGAGAGAGAATCATTAAATGTTCATGTCTTTTTCGTTCATAAAGACTCTTTAAAAAGACAGTAGTCAGTGGTGTAATATCGCTCTAGGCCTTCTAACATAGCCTTACTGCTAGAAAAGGCTAGAAGAGGCTGTTTAATATCTGTAACCTAGGAATTTACTGCAGTGTATTCAGCCGAATCAAGAGGTTTTTATATACACAGGAAAGGAAACAAAACACCCATTGCAAATAAAAGCATCGAGTGACTTCCAAAAGGGTTATAGTTAAGAACCACTGAAGATGGTATAGTGGATGAAAAGTGAAGAAACCATGTGCTGACCACCTTGTCTATAGAAATTGCATGCATAAATAGAAGAGCCTACCAGAAGTAGGAAAGACGTAAGGGAAAGAAAACTCGGAGTGGTGCCACCTCTCAACTCTTTTTTCCCTTTATCACCTGGAAGACTTTGCACAAAAGTTACAAAGTTACTTGACGGCAATTGAACAATCTTGCAACACTAAGTCGTCATCCCGACATATTCCTTTAGCAGTATGGAAATGGATGGCACTGCAGGTAGTGGCTTAAAATATGGTTAAAAATTCAGTTAGCTCTTTTTCAAGGGCTTGTGAGAAATACTTGTTCGTTTGGCGATTTTGGCTGTATGCCGTTAATTTAAGGCAAGATCAGACACAGATCATACAGCTGATTACAGATCTTGTATCACATGCATAAGTTTGTAAGCACCTCGCATCCAAAAAACAGACTGTTCTAAAAGTTTGAGTTCACCATAATCATCTACCTTGATGTTTTTATCATAAGTATTGATGAGCCGCTATTGTTGTTATGATAGGATGGAAAAAATGCATTGCATCTTGTAGGAGATGGAGGGTCATACAATATCGCAAAAGCACTGGTTGAAGCAGGTTGTAATGTCAACAAGCAAGATAAGGTAGATACCTTTCATTATTCTTTATTTGCTATGTATTATACCATACGGCACTATTCAACACTATATTACACAATACTATGCTGCAAGACACTATAGGGGTATAACCAAATACAGACAGTGGCTTAACTCTTGATGATATTGAGCATAGTAATATGAAGTCATACTGCTCATCTTCTGTCTTCTCTTCTCTGCTCTTCTCTGCTCTTCTCTGCTCTTCTCTGCTCTTCTCCACTCTTCTCCGCTCTTTTCCGCTGTTCTTCGCTGTTCTTCGCTCTTCTCTGCTGTTCTTCGCTCTGCTCTTCTTCGCTCTGCTCTGCTCTTCTCCGCTCTTTTTCGCTGTTTTCCGCTGTTCTCCACTCTTTCCGCTAATCTCCACTCTTTCCGCTCTTCTCCACTCTTTCCGCTCTTCTCCACTCTTTCCGCTCTTCTCCACTCTTTCCGCTCTTCTCCATTCTTTCCGCTCTTCTCCACTCTTTCCGCTCTTCTCTGCTCTTCTCTGCTCTTCTCTCCTCTTCTCTGCTCTTCTCTGCTCTTCTCTGCTCTTCTCTGCTCTTCTCTGCTCTTCTCTGCTCTTCTCTGCTCTTCTCTGTTCTTCTCTGCTCTTCTCCTCTCTTCTCCGCTCTTCTCTTCTCTTTTCTCTTCTCTTCTCTACCCGTACATGAATCGTTTCGTCTTATTATTTAAATGTTATTTATCTTGGTGGTCATCTATTGACACTTTTCTCTAGTGCCCTTTCATTATTGCCATTCCAAAGGTACTTTGTAGCTTTCAATTGGGTTTGCATTGATTGATAAGCCGGATGGCGACAAGTCACATAGCACAGGGAGGCTGTTCTCCCTGCATAAAGTTGGAGGTTGATGTTTGCAGGTGGAGGCTTGGAAACTAATTTTGCGAGTAGAGCAAGTGAAGTATGTCATCACTGGTTTCCTTATAGATGGTATATAATAACGCCTCGATGGTGCTGGTGCCGAGTTCGTATCCTCCTGGTAACAAATTTTATTCTAGTGTCTTTGTAAATTTATTATTGCATTGCAGAATGGCTGGACGCCTCTAATGTGTGCGGTATCCCTTAACAATGCTGATGTGGCTTCATGTTTGATTGATGCGAAATGTGACTTGGACATACAGTCAACGGTAAGTAGGTTTTCTAATGAAGTGTCTGTCAATTGCGTCATTTTATTGCAACCACTCCCATAGAGTCAGGAAATGACTCGTAGTTTGAACAACTATGAATCACTGCGAAGAGACACGAATAAATTAAATTTTAGGAGGAATGATCAAGAAACAGCTTAAGGCATAAGGAGATGGTCGTTGACTTTGGCAAACCAGCGTAAACGACGTTGGGAAATAATAGCATGTGCCTGTTGTTGCTGATTTTTGCTATCGTAATTATTAGTAAATCATCGTTTTATGACCCAAAGTATCGATATTTAAAAGATTTTTCCATAGGAAACTACAAATTAAGAGTTAAAAACCTAAGGGTCAGAGAGGTATAGAAAAATGCATACTCAAACTAGATGGTGGCGGAGGGTGTAAATGAGTTGACATGAAAATCACATATAAATTTTAAAGTCACCGCAACCATGTGAGTATGGTATAACAAGGTGCTCTTTGATTGATAGAACCAGTATGTCGTTTCAATGTCAAGTTTTATTCTTCTTTAATTCGTAAACGTACGATATTTTATTGATACCGTACATTAGACACCTATAAGGGTATGAGCAGTTTAAGCACTCTGGCATGATATCATATGAATTCTTCATATTAGTAAATAAATAAGTCAATAATTAGTAAATATATAAGTAAATAATTAGTAAATAAATCATGAGACATGTACTCTCAATAAACATGATTATTTGTGGCCCTGATAAGGATTGGACCTGGGACCTCGGACCTCGGGCAGCAAAAGCGGCGACTTTACCAACGCAAGAAAGAGTCTGGTAGTTAAATTTGGCAATGTGAGAGCTCGATTCCACATTCCTAATGCCGCCAGCAGCCTAATGTTTTACTGTTTCGCTTCATCGGTGCCAATTCCTTACGCGAGTACTTGCTTAAGTACAAGTTTCAACCGAAAACTCCTTCAATGTTCAAATTTTCATGGCGACGCAAGAGTGTAGAATGAAGTCAGTACTATTGAAATTCAAGGGATAAAAATTATGTTGTTTTTATAAAAGCGTATCCCAAAGCCCCCTCTCTTTGGGATTTATTTGTAAATAAAAAGCTGTTTATTGTTATGTTTATTACCAACAGGACCACAGAGTAGGTCATGCGTCGAAGTATTTTCCATTTAACGGCGTCATTTTTTCTGCCCTTGATGACGTGGTTGGCTTCCAGTACTAATGTCACCTTCCTTACATTTTGTCACCTTTCCGAAAGTTAGCTTTATGAAGATCAGTACTATGTCGGAATTACCTTTGTAGTACCTATACCACGTTTTGTGAGTTGCTGGTGTACGCTCCCGACCAATTCGTAAAGTACCGTGACCCCCTAGCTTTTAGTTTTCCACTCCCCCTTTTTGGATATTCCTTGTGTTAAGGCTTGAAATTTGCAGGAGTGCATGACATAGAAGAGAGGAAAGTCATTGCTTTCTCTTGTTTTGTTTTACTTAATTTTCTGTTTTCCTTGTTTGCTTACTCCTATTCCTGCTATTTTGGTTTCTTAATCTTTAAAATTATTTCTGGAATCACTGTTTCATCTTGTTTTTATTGTGTAGTTTATAGAATGCATTTTTTATTCTCCCATAGCCTGTTGAAGTGGAAAATCTTTTGAAGGAGATCGCACATAAATTATACGCAGGAAATGACTGCATACAATACAAATCAGTAAGGGAGATCTATGTATAAATACTACACGATCCTTTATCGATTTGCCATGTTGTAACTTTGAAGTACGTGTTAAAACCGTTTCTTTTTTTGCTTTTAACGTACCTTCATTTGCCCCTCCTCCCACACTAAGTGGGAGTCCATCATGTCATGATATCAATCATTGTTATCTTTCCTAACAGGTTATTTATATAGGTTTGCGAAGGATATAGTTGTTCCCCTAGCATCCTTACTTAAATAGCCACAGATTGGGCGGGGTTCCAAAGTCACAGTCTATGAGAGATGAGTATGCCAGAAATAGAGAAAACGCTGTCTCAAATAGGTTTCCTTTTTGGCGTGTCATACGTGATTGCTTGTCGGCATATTTACCACCCTAGCAGAAAACAATTTCAACTACTATTGTTTAATATGGTAAGGTACAATATAATTAATATAATATACTATAACACAGTGTGATATGTTTTGGTATAGTATAGCATAGTATAGTGTAGTATAGTAGTGTACATTATGTTCTAGTGCTTGTCGGCATGTTTGCCACCCTATCAGAAAGACATTTCAACTACTATTGTTTACAAGGCTATTCTCAACCAAGTTGAAAACTCTTGCCGTAATTTGCTATCCCATTTTGATAGGGTCATGACGGTGTTCAAGGTGTTTGACTTCAGAGTGATGACTGTTTTTGTGGTGGTGATGGTATTGATGGTGTTTGTGTGTATTTGGAGGTCCGTTCATTTTGCTGCTACGACGCTGCTGCTTACTCCAAGTCAACATATTGAAATCGATCAGTCAGGTTTAAGCTGATGGGGTGATGATGATGATAGTAAAGGATTCATTGAGGTTTACGCATCTACATCGAGCTCTACTAATTGGGATTTAGAAATATTTTAAGAACAGTTAGAAAAAATGATATGCCAGTGTAAATTCCGGGAAGTAATAATAGGTATCGGTAATCTAAGTGCTAAAGTAGTAAATATGAGACATCAAGATATAACAGGAGCAATTAGTTTGGAGATATTAATAAAAAAAGTAGAAAATAGGTTTAATGCTGCAGGAATCAAGAGTAGGTAGCGATGAATACTTGGTATCAAGAACTAGCCAGAGGACTGTGAACGTGAAAGAGCCCGGGCTGGAAGACTAAAAGGCCAATCGCCTATATAACCATCAACGGGCGTTTTACATGCTAGATATAAAATAGGAAAACCAACCTAGGAGCTGACTGTAACTGCAATCCTTTACTTCACACGAGTCAACTGAGAATGAAGTTATGCGGAAAATATCGGATCAAACGTCTGTTACAGAGAAGCTTTAAATGTGTACATGAAAATAGCTGAATTAAAATGAAAGGAAAGGACGCTTTAGAGAGGGATATATGTTGGCAAGAGTTAAGGTACAGAACAAGGAAATAGCATTTTCAAAGCGTCACTTATGGAAGCAGTGAATGAAGCAGAGAAAAGCTTAACATAGATGTATGCCAGAAGGAATCTTGGGTTTTATGCAGGAGTTCAGCTAAAAGGAAGGCAATAAAGAACAGTAGCAATGAATCGATAGAGGAATACAAAACAAACCCCAAGAAGCAAAAAATTAAATTCTTGAATGAGCACTGTGGGAAAATATAGAAGCCAGAGGGAGAAATTTGCCAAATGATGAATGAAAGAGAACCCCAATGAACTGACATCCAGGAAGATGGCATGCTTTGCTCCAGGGTGCAGCGAGGCAAAGAGCAGTAGAAATTGATGTAATGACGGGCTGCCAACTCTGAAGAACCAAGGTCCGATTAGTTCTACGAAGGCAACTGGACGTGATGAGTAGACGTGTGAGATAATAGTAGACCCAGAGAAGGTAGCCTAGACAAGTGATAACAGAGATGTACAAGAAAGTACACACAGAAGAAAAACACTAGAACCGTGAAATATTATATTTTGCTCCCCAAAGAGTCCAGGTGCAAAGGAATGTGTGGTATATGGCAAAACCAGCTTCATGCGCCGCAGCACTCAAACAATTCTTCGAACCTTATTAAAGAAAACAGAAGGCGTGGTCTTACGGCTCAGAAGCAATAAGGTTACAAATCTGATAAAGGAACTGCAAATGTAATCTTCACCCAGAGAACACTAAGTGAGAAAGAGCAATACTGATGTCAAAGGTATACGTATCTTTCATTGACTATTCCAAAATGCTTGAGAAGGTTCAAATTTCGAAACTATATGAAGTCTTAGAAAGCAAGATATTGATAGGCAAAGTATGGACTAACAAGAGAGTTTATTTGAGAATCACCAAGTACCTATACCACGTTTTGTTAGTTGCTGGTGTACGCTCCCGACCAGTTCGTAAAGTACCGTGACCCCCTAGTTTTTGGTTTTCCACTCCCCCTTTTTGGATATTCCTTGTGTTAAGGCTTGAAATTTGCAGGAGTGCATGACATAGAAGAGAGGAAAGTCATTGCTTTCTCTTGTTTTGTTTTACTTAATTTTCTGTTTTCCTTGTTTGCTTACTCCTATTCCTGCTATTTTGGTTTCTTAATCTTTAAAATTATTTCTGGAATCACTGTTTCATCTTGTTTTTATTGTGTAGTTTATAGAATGCATTTTTTATTCTCCCATAGCCTGTTGAAGTGGAAAATCTTTTGAAGGAGATCGCACATAAATTATACGCAGGAAATGACTGCATACAATACAAATCAGTAAGGGAGATCTATGTATAAATACTACACGATCCTTTATCGATTTGCCATGTTGTAACTTTGAAGTACGTGTTAAAACCGTTTCTTTTTTTGCTTTTAACGTACCTTCATTTGCCCCTCCTCCCACACTAAGTGGGAGTCCATCATGTCATGATATCAATCATTGTTATCTTTCCTAACAGGTTATTTATATAGGTTTGCGAAGGATATAGTTGTTCCCCTAGCATCCTTACTTAAATAGCCACAGATTGGGCGGGGTTCCAAAGTCACAGTCTATGAGAGATGAGTATGCCAGAAATAGAGAAAACGCTGTCTCAAATAGGTTTCCTTTTTGGCGTGTCATACGTGATTGCTTGTCGGCATATTTACCACCCTAGCAGAAAACAATTTCAACTACTATTGTTTAATATGGTAAGGTACAATATAATTAATATAATATACTATAACACAGTGTGATATGTTTTGGTATAGTATAGCATAGTATAGTGTAGTATAGTAGTGTACATTATGTTCTAGTGCTTGTCGGCATGTTTGCCACCCTATCAGAAAGACATTTCAACTACTATTGTTTACAAGGCTATTCTCAACCAAGTTGAAAACTCTTGCCGTAATTTGCTATCCCATTTTGATAGGGTCATGACGGTGTTCAAGGTGTTTGACTTCAGAGTGATGACTGTTTTTGTGGTGGTGATGGTATTGATGGTGTTTGTGTGTATTTGGAGGTCCGTTCATTTTGCTGCTACGACGCTGCTGCTGCATACAAGATATTGATAGGCAAAGTATGGACTAACAAGAGAGTTCATTTTTGAATCACCATCCAAGAATTGAAGTGGAGTGGCAACTGTGTTAGTGGATACACAAAAGCTAGGAGTATAACACAGTTACATTTTCTCTCTGGACGTACTTTCAAAATACATGGAAATAATTATGTGAAAGACAAATTGCAGCTGGGGAATCAAGAGTTGCGGGACAAATATGAAGAACCTTCTCTTTTTGTCTGGCAAACCAATTTTCACAGACCAGTAAGAGCGAGTTTAATGACTGTTGGATATTTTAACCGAGGAGAGCAACTTATTCAACTTAGCGTTAAGAATACTTTCACTTTGGTTCTATGGAACAGAAACAAATCTTGTATACTAAGTCATGACAGGAAGCGAAACCGTAGATTATTGTAGCAGCTTCACGCATTGTGGAAGTAAAAGACCTGGCAATTTTTAGCATTAACCTTAATTTTCACAATATTAGTCAAAGTATTGTCAACTTTCCCGATGCAGTCAATGTTTACAAGCTAGATTTTTGTCATCAAAGGACCTTTTGTATGCCCGTTTATAGTCACTACGTTTTTGACTTGGAGGTGGAAACAGAAAGTGAAGTTTAAAACTGCAAGACGTAGCGAAAACATTTTTATATTTAGAAGCTTTTTTTATCTGACACTCCTCAGAGTACAAAATCATCAGAATTGGAATTGAAAAGGAAGCAATGAAACTTATACCCAACTGGTTGTTGTTTTCTTGTAGGAGCTGATGCTTGGCGAATATAGGACGCTATGACCCCACGCATAGTCTATGCTAGTAAGAGAGAGTTCTCAACTAACCACAAAGACTGTGCGCCTTCTACAAATTGAAGCATTTTTGTCTATACATTTTCTTGCCAGTTGGGACTGGCTATGTCGATCGGACGACTTCTGAGATTAGTTGACCGAATTGAGTCAGCATGTGCTCAAGAGTGACTTTTTGTTACTCATCTTCATTTGTCGAGATCATCAAAGATCCAAATGTATTCATACCCAGCCTGGATTATGGTAGTTGCTTTGTCGCTTATATTGATACTACCACAGAGCACAATTGCCTAGTCGCACGTAGAAAACATCTTGTTTGCTTTTTACGAAACCTTATCAACCTGTTGTCCCAAAAGATGTAAAGTATGCGAGTTTTGTAGCTTTACTTTTGACGTTTTTGGACTTGAGTTGCAGTTGATTAAATGCTGGTCTTTGACTTGACTACTGATAGGAAAACTAAAGATAAGTCACGCTGCCGTATATAATAATTTTATCGTTTGCGTGAACACTGAAGTAAAAATGAGCTTTCAGAGTTTAAAACTCAAAATACTAGATACTTGTTTGTCATGTACCCATTGAAATGTCAAGTTTATGCCACCATTGCAGAATACCAGCGACAACAGAATTGCAAGTGAAGTGACGTGGAAGCAGGAACGCGAAGTTCGTGTCGCTGTTCCTGCTTAGTTTATTTCCCTGACAATAGCGTAATCAGGTTAGGAATATGCCTAGACATAGTCAGGTTAGGAAGAAGCATACATATAGTCAGGTTAGAAATATGCCAAGACATAGTCAGGTTAGGAATATGCATAGACATAGTTAGGTTAGGAAGAAGCATAGACATAGTCAGATTAGCAATATGCCTAGACATAGTCAGGTTAGGAATATGCATCGACATAATCAGGTTAGGAATATGTTAGGAAGAAGCATGGACATAGTCAGGTTAGCAATATGCCTAGACATAGTCAGGTTAGAAATATGCCTAGACATAGCCAGATTAGCAATAAGCATAGACATAGTCAGGTTAGGAAGAAGCATACATATAGTCAGGTTAGAAATATGCCGAGACATAGTCAGGTTAGGAATATGCATAGACATAGTTAGGTTAGGAAGAAGCATAGACATAGTCAGATTAGCAATAT
>JAAAKL020005319.1:0-16831 GCA_010016065.2 Carybdea cf. marsupialis auct. non (Linnaeus, 1758)
TTTTGATACACCATGGGAAATCCATTTTATTAAATTATGCTATATGTATCCTAAATTATACTAAATCTATTCTCATTTATTGTAAGGTTGGTTAGCGGCTGGGGCGTACCAATTGACAGAATAACGGGTGATTGTGGCGCGAACAGTGTAGATGCTTCACTAGATCGATATGACAGTCGATACTACTTAACCAAACTTTCTAAAACAAAACTAGAGATGCTGGTTATTTATACGACAAGTAAGTTCCTGTTTTGTAGTAGAATTATCGGTAATTATTGCGTTGTTGTTATTGGTACCAGTACTGAATTAGCAACATAGCATGCGCAAAGTGTGGGAAATGGAACTACTGGCTATGCCCATGGGTTTCTAGTAGCATGCGAAAATGCTAAGTCGTCAGTAATAGTTTCCATTTCAGCTCTAACATGCTGAAACGACACTTTTGCCATCAAATACCATGCGTCTTATGAAACTAATGTGAATAGTTGGATGGATGGATGGATGGATGAAATAATAAATCTCCTATGTAAGCAAAATGCTAGGTTAACCGAAACTATTTTGTTAATATGCTCTGATACTGAATAGTCACCCTGTAACATTATACTTAAAAACTATTACATAATTATGCACAAGAAGCCAGGAGAAATTCTTCTACTTCTACTTCTATTTTCAAGACAGCTAGATGTTATTCTTTCATTATTTTAACAGGTTTTTTTTCTACGGTGAAGGAAAAGTGGAACATTTGCGATCGTCATTTTTTACGTTTTCTCACCAAGAAAGATAGGAGCCTGCCAGTTAAAGATGACATTGTGAAATCATTAGATGATTCCATCCGTTATCGTTGTTACTTGGCTTTGCTTTGTTACTCCTGAGGTATTAAGAAACAGCTTGAATATTATTTTTAAGAAAAGAGTTCATCTCAAACATATTTCTACATAGCTCATCAGTTTGCGGTTTCATTATCGGGTAGCTTACTACGAGCAACTAGTGAAGCAGCTTTAAAAGTAAATTTCAATCTTCTGTTGTTGCGTCAGCTTTCGCAACAAACTCCTGACATTTTGATTCTCGCGAACACCATAGATCCAAAAACCCTTTGCAACCCAACCTTGCGGTTGGGATACCGTATTTGAGAACCACGGAGTTAGGTTGATGACTTGTTCATCATCTTCAAACACCCAATTTTCAAGATCTCATATTTTACATTTAGAAAGAAGCTAGATTAGCTAGGCAGATGAGAAAGTTTAAACACCTTCTAGGATTCCTACAAATGATAGGCCCTACCATTTTGGTTCACATGATCTGCAGTCTACATGAGCGTCTTCCAAAATGGCGTCCTCTGACACATGTGGTGGACCTCTTGGCTGGAAACTATGGATTCTAAGTTTTCAGCATTCCATATTTGACCATTAGAGGAATCGAAGTCGAAGTAGCGTGGCTCCTCTTGCATCTAAAACGACTGCTGGGCTATCTGAGAACGCTTATCGTTTACAATTGCACAACGTGGAATAGACATGAGCTTATTTAGAAAACGTACGACTCCGAGGGTGACATCTTGGGTGTCATCTACATAGTTTTGAATATCAAGATCTGATATCCTAGATTTAGAAAGAGCTACGTTAGGACCACTTTTCTAATATTTTGCCTCATCCCCTTAATGTTCTATATAAAAGGATTTCACGATCAAAACTCCCAAACATACCTAGGGTTTCCAGGCTATTTCACTAAAATCACAGGGATTTTTGTGTCGTGAACTTAAGAAAAAACAGTTGGGAGCATGCACACAAAAACTATTCGAAATACATACCATTAAAAAGCTGAAAAACGACGAGTTGAAAGGTAGAAACATAAAGAGAGCACAATATCGTTAGTGAATGGTCTCATCATTCATGAATGTTAGTTTTTGGCGAAATAGGGTAATTAGCAACAGCTTTTTGACACAGCCTTTTTCTATGGGACCAATACAAATGTCTCAAATTTCCAGATATACCAGTGGCTTTGTGTTTGTAGTGGCCACTGCGAATGTAAAGGGCAGTGTTGCCACACTGGTCAAGGGTCTTGTCTCCCCAAATTGTGAACAAAGTGTTATCTACATAGTTTTGAATCTCAAGATCTGATATCCTAGGTTTAGAAAGAGCTAGGTCAGGACCACTTTTCTAACATTTTAATGTACCCTCTGGACGTTTTCAAAATAGTGACCCTTTCCATTCGTACACCATGTTGTCATCTTTCATGTCATTTTAACTCTATAAAGACAGGGGGCAGGTGGAAAGGATAGTTGGCTGCGGTTTCATATCTTTTTTTGTATCTCACAAACAACTCTTCCAATTATGAAAACTTTCTGATTTCTCCTCTTATCTATTTAGAAGTGATTACATACAAAACAAATTTCCTAATGGTGATTTCATAAACTGGCGTTGCGAAAACACACACAAACAACACAAAATCATGTATTTTTAGCACAAACATTGTAATTTGCTTGTAAAATAAGTGCCTGTACTTGTTTGGATGTCGGCTGTTCTACAAACATTATAAATAGTTTATTATCAGATTTGATAATCATAGGTATTCCAATGGATATTCCAACTCATTTTGAAACCGTGTTTATTACTTGTCGACTTCAACAATTTCTTAAACAAATTTATAGCATGATAGCTCGATTAACGACATTCTATGGCTTTATACCTAAGTGAACAATATTCGCATAGCTGTTAGTATTAATATAACCACTGGCCTACTACCCTGCACTCCCCCCCTCCCCCCGAACATACACTTACACGCCCATCCATCCCCTTCATGAGAGTCTCAAAACATCCCATTTTGAACACGGTTAAGTTACCTCATCTGCAAGATTTCATTTTGGCATTTAGAAGAGTGCTGGGGTGGCTTTCCTTGTCTGGCATTTAAGTCACTCTCCGTGCTATTCCAAACTGCTTCCTTTCTGCTCAACTCCAGAAGACATTTATAATATTTACAAAATTGAGACCATGACAAGTAAAGTCTATGAACAGGGGCTTCTCTTTCATTAGGAGACTTTTAGCCAACCTAAAAATACCCCTGTTTTGACGATATTCTGAGGACATGAACTTATTCGAAAACTCTGATGCGCCATGTTCACTAGTTGTGTGTCATTTTAAGTTTCAATATTACTCACGAACGGTGACAGGTTGACTGATTTTAATTTCTCCTTCAGTGACCAGGCGCTATTTTCACTGCGTCAACATTTACGTCCTACCTTCACCAGGCCAACAGGGATGTGAGTGACAAATAACTTCTCTGAAAACCCATTTGTACTTGCCTGTTACTTTGTTGTGTTAAAAGAAATCGCAGAGTTTTCTGTTGTAGGTGATCTAACCTCGGTTGATAGCTCTAGAGGAAGGGTGTTAAGTGCACCCATTGCAGCAGAAGATTCAAAATATTTCAAATTTTATTTTTGGTCTTTATACATCGAAAGTTATGGCTAGACCGGGGGTTGGATATCCGTTTGTGGGCGCATTACCCAACCTGGCTTGCACGCACATTTTATTTGACCACGCGAAGCAATTGCTGAGTATATCTGAATCGCATGTATATTTTATGATTCTCTACAACACACGGACACTCCCAAAATCACATGGGGAGGCACTTTTACTTCTTACTCTATTTTATTTAGAATTTCAAATAGTATTGTGAATTAAGTTAAGATTCTTCTAAGATATTTGAGGAAATAAGATACAATTTTATATGTAGAAAACTCTTGCAAATTAGATGTTGAAAATCTGGGTACAAACATCTAAATAATTGAGAAGCAGAAGTAATGAAATGTTATAACAAATGTACGTGATCAGTAAATCCTTTCTTCACAAAAACAAGAAAAATTAAAGAGTTTACAGATTGACTACAACACATTGCGTCTGTAAAAATGTGGTTAAACAATCGCCTTTGAGTAAAATTTGATTGGATACAATGGGTTTCCATGTAAATGATGATAAAAACACCATGCTTCTTAGTTCCCAATGTGATTTCCACCAGAGGATAATACTATCAATTTATGTCACCCATAGGTCTGCATGGAGTATTATCTACATGAGTGCTAACAAATTTGAGAATATTAACAAGGGTAATATGCGAAACTGTTTGAACAGGAAAAGCATTTTGGCTACAAAAATCTTCCGTAAAACGTATGCTGATATCTGAGAAATATATCTTCTTATACATATATAGCTTGCGAAATATTGTACAAGAAAATGTAAGAGTTTTTGACTTAATGCTTTTACCGTTTTTGTCCTCATTTCTTTATTATCGAAAAGAACACTGTCGACGATAGTACTTATTAAATATATTGTTGTTAGAGGAGAAATTTCCTTACGATAATAAGTGCTACCTCGTACAATTCAAGAATGCGTCTTGATGTAATTGGACCTTGATCCGATTTCATAGATATAATAAGACATCAGTTTCTTCTGATCATCATGGAAGCACGTGGCAATGAGTAACGGAAACCTGCGAAATGGACCCAGTTGATGCCATCAGCAAACGATTTATGATGTCCGTTATGGTAAATGCCGTTAAGATTGGAATGGTGGCATTGGCCGTACCACCAAGCACCTTTAAATCTTTTGGCACAGCTTCCTGACTTACTATCATTATCCTTGTCTTTAGTACTGAACTTTCGACCATTGTGATATGAAAAGGAATCTCCAGCATTACCTAGAAGTGTAAGGAGTAGTCAACAAATATTAAACTTCTTACAAATGACATTTTTACCATTTGCACCAGACACTGGTTATAACAACACGTCTGGAATGAGTGAATTATGTCATGTAAATGGTGATACTCATTGATGAAAAAGAAATAGCATTGTCCACTATCCCGAAGAGAAACATTTTTCTGCTTAATTTCAGATCAACAAATAGTCAGTGTGAGCAACGAACATCAACAAAGAAGCATCGAGTTGCGGCTAGGGCGCTTTTTTACATTGGTGGTGGTCTTTCTAGTGACTACGTTTTTTTGTACTAGAAAGAGAGGATTTGACGGAAAAGGTGAGAAACTACGTCTAGTGGAATTCACGTCCCAGGTTGTTGCTCTAAGAGTTATAATGATTCTCCTAATCCCTCTCATAATCAAATAGAAATTTTTAGTGGCCTCTGAATTGGAGATGAAGCTACAAGGATGCCCTTCTAGGGTCTGCTTAGAGCTGGGTATGAATATCTTCGCTTAAAATGATTGGAAACATCTGTTGTTTTTGACGAAAAGAGGAATTATCATTATCAAGTTATCGCGAAACACACTGTTATGGAAGCAGTCTGGGAAGGAGTTGAGTATCGGATGTGACACGCCCATGACACTTCTTAAGATAATCACTTTTGACCGGAGGGTCAGTGTTCAAGAGTTTTTAGGTCTTCGGGTTTCAGTATCTAAGAGTTTCAGAATCTAAGAGATTCAGAATCTAAGAGATTCAGAATCTAAGAGTTTCAGAATCTAAGAGTTTCAGAATCTAAGTGTTTAAGAGTTTTAGAGTTTTGGATTTTAACAGAGTAAGCCTACATGAGGTATGGACTTTTAGAGCTGCATTATTATATTGTGTAGAGAGATATGGAGAACAGAGATGATCTTGTCTTATATAGATTACAGTTCTGACACAATCTGCTAGTACTATTCAGTACAAACACCTTGAGAGTGTGATTCCTCGGTTTGAATCCCAGGCGCCTACAGCTTCTATTTGTCTGGCGGTGTTTGAAAGTTTTGGAAGGCTAATGTATATCGCCTACCGGTGTCGGCGTCATTTGTGAGCAATGTTCAATGGCAATCCAGCTCCCCTCACACTCACTGACAGTAAAATGCAATCCCCTCCGCTTATGACTGCCTCTATGATCTCCCATTTGAAATAATCTAGCGCTGTATCCATTGTCTGATATGATTGAGAATAGATCTTGTCAATGTCTCCGAAAATAGCCGACTGTACAGTCAAAGAAAGTGCCTAAGTCACTAAATGCCTACAGCCTCTGGGACGTCTTTCAAATGTTGGTCTGTTAAAGTGATGCTTTAGGTTTCTTTGCATAAAAATACTTAAATGAGGAACCCAGCATCACAAACTCTAGTGCTACCCAACACAGCTAAATGGTTTCTGTAACTTCGGGAGAGTGCTGGTATTAACGTATTTCATGCCGAATTCAGCCGTTGTTTCTTTATCCTTAATGCACAAACTATCGTTACGCTGGAAAGTGAAGATCTCCAACTGTATTGTTCCTTCATCCCCTCTTAACAACTTCATCTTGGATGCTGTGATAGCAATATCACATTCCAATGGACTGTCCACGCAAGGAGAAAAGAGAGTCGAAGTACAAATATCCTCGAAAATATGTCAGATATCTTAGCTTAGCGTTTTTAAATTTCCTCGACCTTAATAAGATCAATGTTTCTTTTTTCTAGTTGCTTCAAATGTGGAAAATACATTCATTGTATCTGATTCGAATGCCTTAAAATAATTTTAAATTCACTGCAGACAAGTCAACCGTGTTGCTAATTAACATGCAATGTATTTGTAGTAGTGACGTCATGCATAATCAGTATAATTGTGTTTAATGAGATGTGATGAGAAGTGGTTTGTAGAAGACACGAGGTACGAGGTGGATGTATAAGAAAATGAGTAAATGCATATGAGTATGTTTATCATTTCTGGCCGCAAATACAGCGCTATTACAGTATTATGTCGTGCTTGCATCTGAAAATTCCACCTTTTTAAATGACCTATGGTACCATTATACCGTTAAAGGCAGAAAGTCTTGGCAGAAGATTGGATTTCAATGATACAATAAGTCCCTCCGTAATTTTTTATGAAGAAAGGCATTTGAAAATATCATTTACTCTAGGCAAGAACCTTCCATGCTAAGGCAACAACCGGCCGTTTTCATACTTTGACACCAGTGCTCTTAACTGCAGTAGAGACGATGCATTGGCTAGGACAAAATTGACAATTTTTCGACTAGTTTTATCACTTAACCAGTGCTTCATCTTTGAGCTTTAACTTAACTGAGACTTTACTGGTGGATGATACAGTGATAGGCACCAAAATATGAAAAAATGGCTGCCAGCGCTAAAATGATAAATCAGTGAAGTTACAACCAGCAAACCCTTCCTGAACCTGCTCTTCATATCAAATCTAACATAAAAATCAGTTGTTAGTAGAGTGAAGTATCCATCAATGTCAACCCCCTGAACTGAATGAGTATGAATGAACCAGATTTAGCATTTCAGTGTTATCAGTAACACTTAGTCAGATCGGATGCCATGGTATCATGCTTTATGTTTACATCATGCAACATTTCACGATGAATTATGTCAATAGGCCGGGATTGACACCAACTCTTCCACAGTGGCACTCAAACTACTTGCACCCTGTAAAATCCTTGGACAATATTTTATTCAACAATACCCCATACTGTATCTAGTACAAAATCAATAAATGCCTACAAATAAGCTTTTTATAAGCAAGAGAAAACGCACCTTTATATCCTGACACGGTCAACTTGTAACCAGATTTTTCATTTCCTACACGGAACTTCGAGTATTTGGCATAATAGCGTTTACCAGGATATTTTTTCCACAAATTGAAACGTATGGTTGTCGAGCCAAGTGAAGTTAATCGATGAATGTGCTCATTACCAAGCCAGAAATTGGTTTTAAGATCACCAAAACCAATCTTGTATGCTGCCCACTTTCTATAAAAGTCGATTTTGTTGCTGACTCGCCTTTGAATGACAGTCCAACCTTTGTATAAAGTACAAACATTGTTGATTCACAATTGTAGTAGAAAAGAACAACGGACTTCAGTTATCATACCTTATTAATGAACAATATACCAGGCTAAAGGATCATTTCACAGAAAGATAAAAGGAGAAAGAAGGGGTATTGTATAGTATGGTGAGAAATAACCGACAAAATTTCTACAATAATACACCAAAGAAGAAACTTGATTTCGAGGACGTTTCGTCTATTGCTCAAACATCTTCAGGTCTTCTATTACATGTGGAAAGAACTGAGCTACTGCAGCCTACAGCACACAAAGAGCGCGTAAGCGCAAAGAAACATGGGCAAATACTGGCAGAGCTATGCTATTTTGAAAAGAAGAGAACCGGGCGACCAGTGTTGAAATTACTACAGATGCTACTAACAAGCAATAATCGGGCGTCAAGGCAATAATGGGAGATAATGCTAAAAAGAGGGTTTTAGCGTTGGCAAATCCTTCGAGAACATTATCAATATATTTAATGAATAAAATCTCAAGGAATAAGTATATTTCTCTAGCAGATTTATTTGCTGAAACATCAAAATGTTTCATTGACCTTTGAAACTCTTTGTTACTATTAAATGAAACTTGATGTAAAGGAAGAGGTAGAACCAAGTCCTGCTACAGAGCGTAAGGAAGAGGATGTAATTGACAATCATATGTCCAAAGTTACGGCATTATGAGGTATCTTGCCAGTTCCTTTCCTGACGATCTTTACCCTTCCCCAGATAATACTAAATACACTTTCTGCTTGGCTTGAAATCAGAGCTTCCAAACTGCAGCTGACCATGGACTTGAACCATCGATCTTTTACGTGCTGGAGTACGTTCCTACCCACTTAGCTAGCAAGGCTTGGGACAAGGTTAAAGGGCAATTATTGAGGGAAAGACTAATCCAAATTTAAACTGGTTTCTTTACAATACAAATAGGAAATAAAGTGGGTACGAACTTTCCTCTATACGAAAAAGGATTTTATCCCCTCCCCAGCATACGAGACAAAATGTGCTTCTTCAACACTAAGATCCCGTCTATATCGTTGTTTTGCCCCTCTGATATATACCATGATATTGATAATGGAATAAAGTGACTTACCTCCACCATCAGTTGTCATATCACAGTAAACGTTGAATGGTTTGCCACCTGGATATATTTTGTAAACTCCACTCTTTTTTACCCCTTTCTTCTTCAAATCAAGGCAATCTTTACCAACTGTGGAAAAAATGAGTTAATGGAATGATGGGTAATGTTTGATATTTTTATCTCGAGTATGTTTAAATATTCCTTTACTGGTGCGATGCCAGCAGTTATTGACCTTGATGACCCCTCAGCAGTTATTGGCCTTGATGACCCCTCAACAGTTATTGACCTTGATGACCCCTCAGCAGTTATTGGCCTTGATGACCCCTCAGCAGTTATTGGCCTTGATGACCCCTCAGCAGTTAGGTAAGCTACAAAGTTCCGTTCCATAGCAGAAAAAGACCACTGCAGATATGACTTTTGAACTTAGAGCATAAAATTAGTTTGAAAGCAAGTATGAAAAAACCCACAAAATAGTAGCAATAGATAATCCGGGTGTAAATCTGATTCACTTATAAATATAAAAACCCAGGCTAAAACTTTTAAACGAAGCATAACAGCAATTAAAGTAAGCACTAGAAATCGATGGTATACTGAATTTCATCAAGCTTTCGATGTAACATACATCATCTTCAGGAATGTTTTACACGTATGTTAAGTTGCATTTGTACAATATAACAAACAATAGCAAAGTAGCATGACTATGAAAATAACTTAATGCAGTACAGTTAAGTGGTTTGATCAAGTGGGAATACTGAAAGTAAGAATGAATTGACATTTGCACGCATAAACTTAGTTTGAAAGTAAGCCTGACAAATGTAACAAAATAGATTTTAGTACAGAGTAAGTTGTGACACATGGACTAATCTTAGTTACATACTTCTTCGTGGTCAAGGCTGTACCGGCGTCCCCTATATTCGTAGTGCATCTAAGTTCCGCCTGTATGCTATTTAATATAGTTAGGAACAGTATATTCAGTCCACTTCTACGTTACAATCCGCTACACTACGTATTGGGGACAAGAATGGGATTTGCAAAGACTTTGCTACAGGAAGAGGTTTCTTATAAGTTTCAGCACAAAAAAATGTTGCTGTATTTGGTTTCATTCGTTTTAGTGCATGGATTGAAACCAAAGTGGAGAGTATTAAACACTAGTCAGACTATCAGTGGATATAAGAATTACAAATCTTGTATAAGTAACATTATTTAGCGAAGACTTCCAGCGAATTCTTTCAGGAAAAACCCCCTTAATCTGGCAGTCTCACCGTGCTAAATTTTTACAGGCGTTTAGTACTATTCTTTACTACAAAAATAGCAAATGTTTCAGGTTTGATATTTGCAATAATTTGTTTGATGTAGCCCTCTGATCTATCATGGTCATTGTTTAAATATTTGAAAGATTTTGGGTCATTTTCAATTAAGCCTTTAAAGTTAACTATACTCTTCCAGTAAACTGTTAAGATTTATATGTTTGAAGCGATATTAGAGAAAAGTGAAATTGCCACCACTGGGACAACACTCTATTTTGCTTGTAAATACTACAGACAAAGGAATTATGGCGAGTTGGTTCTAAAATGGAGAAACTTTCTCTAAACCCCCGTTTTGGTGAACAGACTTAAAAACCTAAATGCCCCCATAAGCATCATTTACGTCACTTCCGTAACGTATCAAAAATTGGCCAGTCAAATTATCAGATCTCACAAAACGCTTTTTCATCAAAACACTGTTATTTGGTGGCAGACATGTTAAAAGCCAGGGAGTTTAGGTCTCGAACATTTAACAGCGGCAAATGGCTGGCAAAACTTTGCTAGAAGAATCCCGGAAGCCACCCTAACCCCCGTTATGGGGAACAGAGTTAAAAACCTAAATGACACCATGAGCATAATTTGCAAGTCTATAGGCCTACACTTCCGTAACGTTTAAAAATCGGCCAGTCAAATTATCAGATCTCACAAAGCGCATTTTCATCAAAACACTGTTATTTGGTGGCAGACATATATTAAATGTCAGGAAGTTTCAGTCTCGAACATTTAACAGCGGCAAATGGCTGGCAAAACTTTGCTAGAGGAATCCCGGGAGTGTCAAAAATCGGCTAGTGAAATTGTCCTTTTAACCAAGCTAGTAGAATATTATTTATTTGCTTGGGTTAAACATTTTCGTTGCCTAGAACAAAGATATTAGCCAACTTTTCAAAGGCTATATTACCGATCTTTCCTCTACCAATATTTTGTCACATATTGTTATCGATATGTAAAGCCGTCAGTAATGTTTAATGTTTAGAGAAGGCGTTACTTTGAATCACAGAAATAATTAGTACAATACCTTTGGGTCTAGAGTTTTGACATCCCCGTGACGAAAGGATTTGCAGAGAGTAAGAGAGTTTCTGCACAACTGCAAGACACTGATTCAGTGTCATTACTTTGCACTTCTTTCCCTCGACATCACTGCAAAGAGCGAGCAGTAAAGTTAGAAAGGCGACTTTTAGAATCATGACCTGCAAAATGAAAAAAAGAAAAAATTATATTCTACGTCAATTTCTGAGCAGCTGAGACTAAGTACGTAGCTTTAGTATATAATTGACATTAGTTGTAGACGTATGTACTAAGAAGACCTGTTATATTTGACAGGGCTCCCACTTAAGTTGTTGGGACAGCAAACTCGAAAACTGTTACACAAGCACTCAGGAAAGTGCAAGTTATCTTCCATACCCTGTAAAAAAAACATTTGTCAAACAAACAATCGCCATTTGTCCTTGGATTAAAAGATAATGATGCAGTTTATGATTAGTTGAATCGTAGTGAATGTATTAGGAAGTCTATTTACTCTGGTTGAATAGAATTCTATTTGCTTTTACTCCTTATTTTATCCAACTCTATTCTCATCTCTTGTTAGAGACACAGTGACGTTTCCCTTGTGATCACGATCTCGCATGACGTACCAGAGGCCTGAGCCAGGAGGTCCAATATCTTTCTTGATTTATTGTTTGAAGAATTAGGTTTGAACGTCACTGGGAGCCATCATCAAGCCATATATTAACTTTTTGCTGTAGTATTATTGTGCCTCATAGCATTCCCTGCGAGAGCAAGTCTATGTTTGAGTACAACTGAAAAGATCTTTTGTAGCTTTCCAGCAGAAGAGTATAATTGGCATTCTATCTGTTACCAGGAATGCAAAACTGTACTACTAATTTCGACTAGCTGTTTGTGCCGACAAAGAAACGATATGTCGCATGGTATTTTCCACATTTGGAGTATGTATTGAAATGAGAAGCCACTTCAAAACTTCAATATCCTAAACACTCTGTCTCAAGAATCAACTGTTGACCTAAAGTTACAAAGTACTTTGTTTACTAACAGGTGAAATGTTGATGTTTGAAAAGTTGAAATATACTTTCTGTCGAGTTTTACAGCAAAATACCCTCCATTATCACACGTCTTTGTAGTCAATAATTCAATGTTGCAAGAGTATGCTATACCACGGAGCAATTGATATACCTTATCTATATGCTTTATCCTCAAAGGCAAATCATTTTACTTTGACTGAGTTCTGTAGCCCTGGTTGGCTTCATTTTTATCGATCGGTTTCGTTTCTTTGAATGGTGATTTCTTCTTTTTCAATTGTATCACCCCAAATTTCTCTTGAGCTGTGGTGCTAGATGATACAGTTATTCTCTACTATCGGTTCATTGTCCATGAAATGAAAAGTCCTTCTACGTAAAATAAATATCTTGTCTTTAACTTATCATCTTTACTGCCTCCACGGACAACGGCACATATAGGCTACATTAGAAGACATATATTGTACTATGATCTAATTTACCTAACTTTATCACCTTATGGGGAAACCTTTTAAGGTAACAAATTTTGGGGATATATTTTTGAGGTTCTGTTTGAGAGAATATTATTTCTTACATGATCAAAGTCCAGGTATTCCACAGGAATGATATTTTGAGAATTTGAAATTACAACTTGCATATATGTACATTATGTCAGAGATCTCTAATTATGTGTATACATCCTGTTTCTTGAATCGTCGTTCCAGTTTTCTTTTTACTCTGAAATACTTGGGTGCAAGACGTCACAGTATTATTGTGGGTGTTATCAACTCGAAATAAAACTTTTCACTTTAAAAACGTATCCTAGTCATCATGTATTTCAAACAAACAAAAAATACATTGATCTACTTGTAGAATGCCCGGGAAGTTTAAGGCTGTAAATATTGTTGTCTGTATATGCAACAAAAGGTAACAAACGACAATATACAGACATTGATCTACCCTTTCTCTTGCAGACTGTCAATGAACTTGATAGTGTTTAACGAGATGATATTATAAAACTGTGTCAAAGTGATGGAAAACTATTTTACTGTGAGAACACTTAACACCATCTTGCTGAAGAGTAGTTGATAACGTCTCCTAGGAGGACGGTTTGTAAGCAATGAATCTCAAGAAATAACTGCATTATTATTATCTAGAGAAAAGCATTTTTCATTGGTTTTGATGCTGAGTAATAACGTTAGTGAGCCTTCAGTATGGAGGGCTCTCGGGGCGTTCTTAAAAATATCTTAACTAGCAGTGTATATACTTATGGGTGGTAACCTACAGCTACCAGGAATTACAAATTTATGTGAAACTGTCTCTTATACGCCAGCATGTGCAGTTGTACAATCGCTTACTCAGCGTTGCATTCCCAGTTCACATGATGTCCCACGACTCACCTAAATACAGACTTCTTAACAGACCATCGAAACAAAAGACGCAAATTAGGTCTCATCCACGCCCATCAGAAAACTAACAGTTGTCACCAAATTATATGGAAAACCATAAGTAGAAAAGAGAAAATCGAGAAAAAAAATTGTGTGCAGTAGCAATAACACTAGTAAAGATCCACTTTCCGTTTGAGGTGGGGAATCTTCAAAAGATCCAGTACTATTGTTCAGTGTTCGTGGACAGTTAAATCATCATAATATTTGCTTTAATCAAAACGTAAGGTTAATTTTGGGTACCAGATGTTAGCAAAACTGCAACCGTGTAAGTCTGTGACAAAGAGACCAGGCATAGGCGTGATGGATAGCGGCTGGCTAACGGTCATGAACAAATTGTGTCAATGACATCTAAATGACACATATTCCAAAAAATGGACAACAGTGACACTTCAAGGAGTACTACACAATTTTAAGGAATACTATTCTGGTCGATTATAATATCAATACTATCTTCAGTACAACCCTAGTTCTTATCCTAATCATTTTCTATCTTGAGCAAAGTAAGTTTCTAGGTCATGTTGCAGGCTGCAAAAATTGCCGTTAAGTTTGAGGATGTAATCTATGACCTACTGTTACCAGAGCATTCTGCAACACTACAAGGACACTGCATTCGACCTGCCAAAACTTCTCAGTTTATAGAAAATACCTCAACAATTTCTCGAATGTTTCATGTATGTTTATGTCATATAACATATACGACCTACGTAGATAATAATCACCCCAAGATGCAGCAAAACGGACATAAATTTTAACTACTTCCAGTTAAAATCCAATAAAAAAATAATATTTTTACTTACTATCGGCTCCCCAATCAGCTCCTGCTACCCTGGAAGAAAATGCATTAGATTTATCACGGCTTCCCTATTTATGTGAAGTTTCTGAACTGCCTATTGTTGGCGTATTGCCTGCTTCCCTAGTGGACCAGAAAAGATAAGAAAAGACATAATAGCTCTGCTTTCACCGTATAATAGATTTACTATATATCATCAGACGTAGCATTCCTCCGCAGGCTTTACATAATTGTACACAAGACAATCATTAGAAACTTATTTGCTGGACTGACATCATTCGAGAGAAAAGGTATTTCTATAGAGGGATATGAAACTATGAGTCAGGGAACGAACTGAATAAATCTTTTATCAAGTCAGTAAAGAAGTGGTTTGAAAGGATTCCTTGCTCTACAATAAGCGTTAATAACGTGACGTCGATTTCAAATAGAAGTTATTAAATGCACTTTGTCGACCCTGGTAGGGTTGCACTTGCAATCTTCCTTTCCAAAATCTTTACAAATCTAGAGGTATACAAAGAATATTTTAACTATACATGTTTCCCCTTCCATCTCGTCTATTTTTGCATTTGCCGTCCTCGTACCTTGGTGCAGTCTAATAACATTAACTACTGTAAATCGCAGTCAGGTGTTCGGGTTTTGAGTTACTTGTAGGTTGTCCGATGCAGAAGAAGCAGGGGATAACGTGAATAACGTCATGGACTTCAGCACGCTTGTTGCGTTAACTAAAATATACATATTAGGTGGCTAGTTACGACTGTTCTATGGAACTCCCACACACATAACTGCCTACTCTCACAAGTTAAGATAGGGGACAATTAAGTGTCCTTTCAAAGTGGGCAAAGGATGACACGAACTTACATCCCGATAATATTTGATAAGTAGAGGCTATGTAGGCGTGTTAGTTTCGGCGTGCTAGTTTCGGCGTGCTAGTTTCGGCGTGCTAGTTTCGGCGTGCTAGTTTCGGCGTGCTAGTTTCGGCGTGCTAGTTGCGGCGCGCTAGTTTCTGGCGTGGGAGCTGTTGGATTCTGCTGTTCTTCTATGCTTTGATTTTTAGAGACATAGCAACTGGCACACTATTGTCCAGGTTTGAAACTGATAATCTGAGAATGTAGCCGGTGGCTTTTCCCCCGTCCAAGACTGCAGTTATTGTAAAAGTTGGTTGTTATAGGACGCACTTTAAAATGTAGGCTTACAGTGCATGAGATGGTTCGGAAAAGTTTACCGCAAACCCACCGAATCACTTGTATGCAAAGCATACAAGCAAAACTCCCCCAGAGACGTCTACGAGTAGGCCTACGACCAAGAAAAAGATGGACAGATATGATCAGACAAGACACCGAACTGTCATTTGCAACTTCTGAGCGAAATGCTGGAAACCGCCCTAGATGGTGAAGAAGTGTACATGGGAGAGCAAGGGGCCAAGCAAAGGCCTGAGCATTTAAGTCACGTCAAGACAGTGCATGTCTCAGCATACAAGGAAGTGACACCATGGGAGATAAGGACTTTCAAACTTGAAGTACGATCATGCCTATTATTCTGGGCAACGCACGGGTAAGAATAGGAAATTTTTCGGTGGCATGATTATTATCCAGAGGCTTATTTTTGTGGATGGGCATCTCTATAGGCTGCGAACAATTGCGAACGGATAAAAGTCATGGCTGGAAGTACCTGGTGATGGGGAAGATATAATCAGTCGGTGGATTTACAATTTACAAGGGTTCCTCTTATCATTTAACGGTAAGATCAACCAAAATTGAAACTAGCATGCTAAATTATTTTGAAGGCAAGAATGGGTACAGGAGCTTTTCATGGCGTCAAGAAATGTGCAAAGGTAGTACTTAGGGAAGGAAGGGTATTAAAAGAGAAGGCGTTAAAGTACTCGAGGAAAGAACGAAGACTCTAGATCCTGAACAAAATACAGTGTATACATTGGGGGTGCGAACAAGCGAGATAACATGAATGTGAATAGGTAATGGGAAAAGTGAAAAGGAATCAAATAATCGTATTGCACGTTTCTGATAAATGAACTTGTATGATGTGAATTTGATTAAAGCATAAGCACCAAATTGAGTCACCAGTCTCCGCATATGTTATTAATGCATGTAAGTTAACAAAGGGCGTTATTAAGAAACATGACTTGTTTGTAAAGAGGGTTTGAGAAAGGAAGAGTTTCCTGGAAAGCAAGCAAGTGAATTAAGGATTTATATGAAAACGGAGCATGGTAGAAAAGTTGTAGAGAGCTTGAAAGAAATCGAAGTGAGAATAGCGTGCTATATGTCAACAGTATGTAATGTGTGAATAGATAATGGAAAAAGTGAAAAGGAATCAAATAATCGTATTGCACGTTTCTAATAAATGAATTTGTATGATGTGAATTTGATTAAAGCATAAGCACCAAATTGAGTCACCAGTCTCCGCATATGTTATTAATGCATGTA
>JAAAKL020005320.1:0-19502 GCA_010016065.2 Carybdea cf. marsupialis auct. non (Linnaeus, 1758)
GCACGAAGAACACCATTTTGGGCCCATGTGAGAGGTTAGGATACTGTACTTACCCATGGTGATTTCAAACTGCATTCCTCAGATGAATGAAACTACAGCCACGCCCTTATTGGACAAGTCCGAAATTGGGATCATGTGAGAGGTTAGGATACTGTACTTATCCATGGTGATTTTAAACTGCATTCTCAGTTGAATGAAACAATGGTCACGCCCTTGTTGGCCAGGTCAAAAATTGCTTTTGACCCCCTCCCAATAATCTGCCAAATATCCGCAGCTGCTTATGGATGAATTTATTAGCTTTTGCTCATGTTTGCAGTGTGGCACCTCCGCCGTTAAAGATTGCACGAAGAACACCATTTTGGGCCCATGTGAGAGGTTAGGATACTGTACTTACCCATGGTGATTTCAAACTGCATTCTAAGTTGAATGAAACAATGGTTACGCCCTTGTTGGCCAGGTCAAAAATTGCCTTTGACCCCCTCCCAATAACCTGCCAAATATCCGCAGCTGTTTATGGATGAATTTATCAGCTTTTGCTCATGTTTGCAGTGTGACAACTCCACTATTAAATATTGCACGAAGAAGACCATTTTGGGCTCATGTGAGAGGTTAGGATACTGTACTTATCCATGGTGATTTCAAACTGCATTCCTCAGATGAATGAAACTACAACCACGCCCTTATTGGACAAGTCGGAAATTGGGTTTATGTGAGAAGTTAGGATACTGTATTTACCCATATAGATTTCAAACTGCATTCTCAGTTGAATGAAACTACGACCACGCCCTTACTGGCCAAGTCGAAAATTGGGTTCATGTGAGAAGTTAGGATACTTTACATATCGGGAGACACGCTCTCGAGGTCTCAAGCTCTCAAATTCTGAGCAAATAGACAGACAAAGAAGCAGCAAGGCAAGTAAAGAATCAACGCACATCACTTCATCTAGAGCAGGTTGGGAAAACTTTACTAGAGCATTAGAATAAGACTTGGCTTCCTTTGCTGGCAATTTTCACCCGCGTATGACAAGTGTAAGTTGGATTGTTGATCAGGGAACTGATAGGAGCTCTACCTTGTTTACAAGCCTTGACCTCACCTAGTCGGGTATGTTAAGAGGTCAAGATAAGTCCTACCTTGGTATTTTTGCCCTGCTAAGCCATTGTTATGCATCCCTGAAGACCTCCCAAACGGTACATTGCCTGAAGTCGCCTTATTACGCTAATTGCTGGGAGCTGTCGTCAGGTCACACTCCCCCTAAATTTGCAGGTGTAAAGTCCAAGATACTGATAATGATATAACTGTATTACAAAGGTCAGGAATTGTGATCAGAGTCAAAAAAGGATGAAATAAAATAAAAATTAAGAAAATGGTACCCCCTTTTCGTGATCGGACCACAGTCTGTGCGGTTGTTCCTCAGTGTTTGAGTCACTGCGAGTACCGTAATGAGAGGAGACGTTAAAGTTGCTACCGGTGTTTTGTAGAGAAACCAATCATAGAGTTGACCTGCCAGATTGTAAACCGGTTTAAATACAAATCACTTCCAGAATGTAACTACTCCTTCCTTGATTGTGGTTACCACTCTAAAAATATAAGTGAAAATTCGGCCGTGACTTTTTGTGTCACCATCGTAACCAACAAAGATATATTGTGTAAGGGGAGCGAAATTCGAGTATTGATGTTCATCCTTTAAATTTCCTATTCTCTCGTATTTCTTGTAGAGTTCCATTAAATACCGTTAGATTTATGGCTAGTCTTCAAATCATATCATTATCGATCAACAAAAAAAGAATGAAGCAACTAAGGAGTTACCGAGAGGTTGAGGGCGATCTTACGGTAGCAGCCTGCTTTACACATGTGGTACAGCCAGGGTGACCTTGCATTGGTTGCCAACGGGCCTTAATATTTTCTGTTAATGTACTAACATCGTTTGGAAACTTTGGAGGCACCGTGCAGAAATTAATCTCGTATAGTGCTCCATCCAACCACATCATATTCTAACTATTTTACTGATGGCCGTTCTGACCAGTATTCAGATTATATCATTGCAAATAAGAAGCCACTTGTTAATGAAAAGAAATGATGTAATCTCCTTCCCCTCCCTAGTGGTTACATTTGGTTTGGAAACGTTTCCGCCCTGCATATCCACCCTAACTCCACTCACCCTATGCCGACAACGCCACGTTTCTATAATTATAATGATTCTGACCTAAGCCTCAGAAACATGCCAATACAGCTAAATTTTGCCAGACAAGTTCTGTCACAGAGGGTACATTAAAGGGCACATCGCAAGGGGAGCGTTGCAAATTTTACGATCAATCTTGTCCAACAAACATTTCTTGTACACCGAAAATACAGCATACCAATACATAGTTTTCATAGAGAAGCCTTCTATATTTGTATCGTGTCCACGACGTGACTTCATTGGCACCCTAGCCTGCCTGCCATCGATCTCCATAATTTTCGTTTCTCTTGCAAAAAGGACATTTAGGAATAAAAATCACATTTAAGTGCGATATTCATGATAACCGCAATTAAATGCATGAGTTCTTCAAATCAATTTCCCCTCTCAACGCACATCACAGGACTTAAAACACAAAGCACTTCAAATTGTGTGAATAATCACCTATCTCTAAGACCTATTTTGTAATGCATTACTTAATGCGAGTGCCACAGGGACTACATGATCATAATAGATCGAAAAAAAAAATTTTGACGAACACCTTTATCCGTAATGGGGTGATTCTCAACGTACCTCAAGGTTGTGTCATCACACATTACCTCACATCACAAAACAACCTCAAGGTTGTGTCATCACACTTTACCTCACATCACAAAACAACCTCTTAAAGTGTCTCAAGTTTTAGTTCAGTTGGCCGACGTAATAGCTGATATAAAGTCTACACAATACTGCCCCTTCACTTGTAAAACCTCCTTTGAAGATGGCCTACACAGTTGCCTTCACTACTGCAAACGCTCAAAGAGAATCTTGCTCATTCAGAGCAACTTTCATACTGTAATCCACTCCCCCCCACCACTTTGAGCATTTGTAAGGACTTGGGTAAATATACGACTTTGCGGAAACCCTCACTTATTTTTTAAAGCCATGCAACTGGTGTAGACGCTAGAGTTGTTGACTAAGGAATAACAAGAGATGTTTAGGACCGAAAACTGTATTATGCTTCATGTTTACAAAATTCTACAGTTGCAAAGTTATAAAGACAAGAAAAAGCACTCCTGTCAAACATTAAAGGAAATCTCTTACTTTGAGAGGTCTTAAGACGGCTAAATCTCAAGATCTCCCTTTCACCAAAGCTATCTCGATTTTTATCACAAAAAACCAGAATACGCTAAGGATGCCACGGATGCATTTATGGCATCGGGATAAGGTGAAGTGACAGAATCAAATATATCTTACAATAAAGATTACAGCTCAAACGACAAGAGCAAAGTAACAGAATGAGGGGAGTGGAGTCAAATGCCAAAGACGTAGATGAGGTATGGATTGATTTTAAGTCCGTACAATTTAAAAGAAGGATCAAACGGGGTAACTTGTGCCCCCGAATATCTGTAGTACAAATAACTCCTCAAATTACATTAGGGGATGCCTCCACCCTTAACTAATTCCTAAGATATTTATGCAGTCAGTATGATGATCGTTAGTTATAAAACAACTTCAGCTTCTCAATTTAGGTTTCCTGTCACACCTTTTGTTACTGTCCCCCTTATGGCACCCTTAACTGATTCCTAAGATATTTATGCAGTCAGTATGATGATCGTTAGTTATAGGACAACTTCAGCTTATCAATTTAGGTTTTCCTGTCACACCTGTTGTTACTGTCCCCCCTATGGCAATAAGGCACTACAAACAGCTCGAGAAACTCTCTTTTCCATTTAACAGACAATATTTGATGAAGATACTATTTTACACATAGCTAACGGTGTACCGTCTACAAATATACAGTGGGTATTCTCGATAGATAGCCGACTGCGAAAGAGTCCGAATTCCAACTCACATATGCACTGCTTTTCTTCTTAGTAAGAATAGGACTCAAAACTGGCAAATTCGCCATCCCTTCCTTTGAACTACTCACTCAAAATGATCATCAATAGACTTGAGTCGTAGCATAATGATCATGCCTGGACATTCCTGCACAAGCAGATTACCTTCGCGTATCGGCGCATTACTAAAACTGTCACTTCTACCATTGGACTAAGCGTTCTTCGCTCGCTTTCCAGGTTGGATTGTCTTCCTGTACGGTGTCTTGGAATGCAAGTCTCGTTGACTTTGATTTTGCACGTACCTACGAGTAAAAGTGGGAATCAACACTGTGCATAGAAAGGTACTCCGTGACGTAAGGTATATAGTTATTTAGAGAAAGGCAGGAAGAATGCCGCGGTCCTATGGAAAATTAGAGATGACCTAATTTTGATTCCTAAATGGGTTATTGGTTATGTCACAACGAGCTCCGTGAAATTGCGATAAAATCTTACAAGTGAAGGATTGGACAAAAACCCGCTTAAATATCTCTATTTTCATTTGACGCAAAAACATCTTTAGGGCGCTGGGTGGGTTATTTTAGGCTCTTCCTCTGGCGTAACCCCTTACATACCATTTCATGATTCCAAACAATTCATATTCCCAAATAGAGCATGTGACCTTGTGATTTTACGGGGCATGAATACCGAATGCAACAAAACTCAAGCTTGCATCGATTCCACGTTGCAGTGTTTACCACGACTTGTTAAGTGGAGTTTAACATACTGACAGAAGATGAAATGAATGCCAGTCCGACATTACGAGGTGGAGGTGGCGGGTGGAGCTATGAATTTTTTTTCCTTTCCTGTACACATGAGAGGCTGGATACAATCGATTAGAATCTACAATTTACGACGACACTTTGAATATACAAAAATTACCATTATAAACAATAGTCATATTTTAAAAAATTCCATGTTTTGATAAAAGTTAACGACATCTCTCGTCATCCAGGAAATATTATGCAGATTAAACACAAAGTTTTGTAACCATTTGCCACTAAGATCATCGGAAGTCACCTCACTTTTATTTCAAGAATCTACAATACTGCACAAATAGAAGCTAAGTTTTGAAAGTAGAGTAAATCACGCAAGACACGTGCCACGTGGAAGGGGTGCCCATTCCTGTTATTACCTGTTTTCCATTTAGCAGCAGGGAGGTCTGATATGCAAGTCTTCAAAATGCTCTTTTTATAACTTAACATAATTTTGGAACGGGGTTAGGGGTTCTTGAACATTTTAAAGTCAAAAATTGTATATCGTTCCACTCTATTACTTTTCACTCACTTAACTCATTTTCATTATCGCTACAATAAAAAATTGGAGCCACAATCCCAAAATATCAAACAACTCATCAAAACGTTTTGAGATGACTATGGATACAAATTACTTCTAGGCCAAAAATATGAAAAATTTCAAATTTCAGGCTTCTGATTTCTAACCCAACACATGCAACACACAGTAGGTAAAAAAATATTTCAAAACATGAAATTTAATAACAGAAATTTTATAAATTTAATTACCTTGCAACGGTTGATACTCCGTCAATGAATTTAGTCTTGAAAAGGACGTTGGCATTATTGAACATGCCATCTTTGAGTGATACGATGATGAACTGCGAATGTTTAAAATGCGTCTTCAACATCTGACCGATGTTCTGGGTGTGAGACAAATCTAAAGCGGCATCAACTTCATCAAGGATGTACAAGGGGGCCGGCTTGAATAAAAGCAAGGCTAATATCAAAGACAGTGCTACCAGTGATCTGAAAATAAAAGCAAAACTATATTGTAAAACACTGAAATAAATCACTGTTAGCTCTAGAATAGCTTACAGCTAAGCAGGTATATTAGGATACATGTCATGTAAACATAGTGTGCTTAATGGCAGTACATAGATATTTGATTGGTTGATTAATTAATTGATTGATTGATTGATTACCTGAGTAAAAAATTGTTTACAATCTGGTTAACCATATTCTACATGTGTCCATAAAAACCGTAACCACAAATTCCTAATTTAAATTTCTATTTCAGAAAAAGGTTCCTTCAATTTTGAACCAAATGATGCTCTATCTCTTCCTTAATTATGTACTTCTTCAACTTATCGAATTTCAAAAGTTTAGTGTAAGAATAAAAGCAAAATTGAAAATAAAAGCAAAACTACATTGAAAGACACTGAAACAAATCGCTCTTAGCTCTAGAATAGCTTACATCTAAGTGGGTATATTAGGATACATGTCATGTAAACATAGAGTGCTTAATGGCAGTGAATAGATTTGATTGGTTGATTGATTAATTGATTGATTGATTGATTGATTGATTACCTGAGAAAAACTTGTATACAATCTGGCTAACCATATTCTGCATGTATCTGTTTGAGTCCACAAAAACCGAAACCACAAATTCCCAATTTTAAATTGTCTAATTTAGAACAGGTTCGTTAAAAGTCTGAACCAAATGATGCTTTCTCTCCTCCTCTATTATGTACTTTTTCAACTTGACGAATTTCAATAGTTCAAAAGAAAAAAGCTACATTTGAAGGAAAAATTGAAATTGAAACAAAATTTAGCTAAAATCAGATGTTTAGTAATGATAACCTTGAGAGACAAGTTAACCCATTTCTGATGAACCATAGTTTCGATAGCCAATTTCCCCCCACCAATTGAAGGGTAGTTTGGTTGCGACAATATATAGGGGGCTCCTAAGCCGCCCCTCCAAGCAGGGTAGGGTTTTTTCCTTTAACACTCTATAGAAACGTACATAAAATTGCCGGTCAGGATAAAACTGGCCCAAATGTAGGAGATCCATCTTACTTAGAGGGTACCCATGGGCCTTCATACAATGCATCTAAGTTGCTATTAGGTTGCCGCATGTTGAGTAGTAACTATTTGTATGGTAAATTTCTTGGTTCTTGTTGTCTAGGTAGTAACTTTCTAAGCATAATATGCCCGGATTTTTATCATCCGAGGAGGAAATTGCTAGAGACAGGAGTCTATGTATTTATTGCTTGCGTAGTCACTTCCTGAGCGGTAAGTGTTCGATGATTCATTCGGCATTTAGTAAACGTTCTGGTCCGTGAATGTTACGGTATTTAGGATACATTGAGTAACAAGGGACTGGGTTGGTGTCCACCTACAGTTATAGTGCAGTGCACTGTCAGACTTAATACCCTTTGAAGCGTCACTAACAGTCCTTCGGTGACGGTCTTGTGACAACTTACATAGACGCTTCATAGTTTTTCCATGATTTATTAGGCTTTGGATCTTCTATACAGAGAGTTCTAGATACGTTTAACCCTGGAAAGCCGGGACTCGCGTTTAGAGGGATTGATTCTAACGTCCCCTTCAAGCCTAATGTAAAGGAAAGTGCCTCTGATAAGTGAGACATTCGATAATTGACACCATTTACTTCTCTGCTGAGGTCCCACGTATCGCGAGTATACTGTAGTACTAATAGGCGACAAGAAATTTAATTCCGACCTTTGAAACACGGAAAAGAATTTAAGAGTATTGATAACAATGATGCACAATCACAAAACCTGATGCAATTACCCTTGGAGTTGAACCTTGTTCATTACTGTATTGAAACTTGCAAATTGCAACGTTCTTGGGAACCTTGGGATCTTACAAGTACCGGGAGAAGACAACACTCCTAGCAAGCGGGTCCCCAGGTGGTGGATTGGGGAATGCCATGTAATGGGGTAACTGCGAATATTCAATAAGCAGTCCAGGACCAAACCACGGGTAGCCCTTTGGTGAGCCTTATCACTCGTTAACCACCCTAGCCAGGCTAACGGTGACGCCTTAAGGAGGAGTATTGAGTATGTTTCACCAGCAGATGAACTTAAAATAGTGATGGTGCGTTACACAAGATGTTGAGCGGAGTAACTATGAAATAGTCAATTGTAAAGGTCAACTAGCTCAGTGAGGTAACTACTACTCTCAGATATAGTGGTGGCGTGCATATCTAAGGAACCCTATTAGCTATCGAAAGGAAGTTCGGTAAGGTCAGTTCGTAGAAAATAGCCGGTACTCATTGTTCAGAGATTGTCCGGGAGTTGATAATTTTAGTCAGTAACAATCAGGAGGAAAAGAGAGAAATATCAAGAGTTCGCTACCATAATGAATGTTAGGATAGAGCGACGTATATTTTGTACGAATATTAAAAGCAAAAAAAACCCAAACAAGAACAAAAACAAATAAAAAGGCAAAAAAAATATAAATAATATTTAAAACAGACCCTTAAAAATGAACGGGTAGATAGAGAAATCACTATTTATGCCAAGAACCCTATAACTCAGCGTGAAATAAAATTAGTTAGTTGCCGAGTTTGCATTTTCATTACACTGTTCGCAACAAAAAGTAGTAGAAGCAGCAGCGCAAATATCTAGAAAAATGAATATTAGAAATGAAATAACTGGTAAAATTCGCCATTTCCATAGACGCACCTTTGGCCTCCACTTAACTCCGTCAAACTCTCTTTCCATACATCACCAAATGCTACTTTGACCTCCAAACCATCAAGAACACCCAGTCCTTCTGGCGGCATCAATTTTGCTGACGTTCCAGGAAGTAGGGTTGAAAATATGCTTCCAAAGTCCTTTAATCAAGAACGAGGCAGATACGATGGTTACGCACTGTTTACCTAAAGCAATAAATTATCAATAGCCATGTTTGGGCGTTGACCACTTGTCGGTGGTTCTTCGGTAGGCGGTTCCTCGGTAGGTCGTCCTTCGGTAGGCCGTTCCTCGGTAGGTCGTTCCTCGGTAGGTCGTTCTTCGGTAGGCCGTTCCTCGTTAGGTTGTTCCTTGGTAGGTCGTTCGGTTATTGGTTAGCCAGTCAGTTTGTAAATCAGTCGGCGTGAGTCCTAAAATTATGGCGCTTGCATTACGGTGAGTCAGAGGAAAGTTCTGTTTACAGACAGTAGTCGTGAGGGAGGAAAGCTGTAACGTGTAAAAGTGAAGGAAGGTTTCAATTGTATAGTTAATGCTTGAGCTGGAACGTTGGAGTAATGTCAACTTATATTTTGGACTCCGCAGTCGGTTGTCCATCTGTTTGTACACCTAATTAAACCATCAATCAGTTTTACTTCACTTGCAATCTACCTCCTTCTGCCGCTTCTACCCCTTCTTTACTTCCGTACCTGACTCTCTACTCCGCAACCCCTGTTGTTTCTCCTATTTTCCTCTCCAACTCACTTTAACTCAATTTTTAGGTCGCTGTATACAGTTAATTTAATGTTCTTTGGCCCCCAGTCTTTGCAAAAGTAGCCAAGTCTTGACGTAAGTGATAGCAAACTATCATATCGCACAGACCATCACATAATGTACGTCGCGCAACTGGAGAAGTAAGGAGCTTTGTCTACCAATTCTTGATAAATTCGGCCGTCAAGGTCGTACCAGGCTGTCCTAAGCGAATGCCCAAGGATTACATTCATAACTGAGCGTCGACGACCACTAGGGGTCTGAAAATCATCCTTTATGATGGATTATCGTGATAATTGTCTTAAAAAGTAGGTGTGTCTGTGACAAAATATCAGCAACGCACTTTAAGGAAGAAAAATGAGGCAATTAAGATACGATGTATCACTGTCTGTTTATGATTTCCGAAAGGTACTTAGCTCAAGTCATTAATCGATTGTACGAAAGCATTTTTTTCTCTGTTAGCAGGAACAAGCAATATGTAAAGTCATAAATTCCGACCAGACAAGAGTTCTGATTGGTTGGGCTTTATATTTTAAAAAAGGGGCTTAGCGTCTTCCTTCTCCGACAAACTACTTGTGCTGGTACACCTTGGATTTTGGCACGTTTTGAACCCTTCCCACAATATTGACATTGTAAAGTAAGAAGTCAGGAAGATCAATATCAAATTTACGTGGGACAATTATCTAAACATGATTATTCTAAGACTTACATTTTTGCCTGAGGCCTAGATGTTTCCTGATATCTCGTTGAATCGGTCCTGCGACGTTTCTTAAATGTTTCGTAAAATCGTTTTATATGCCTTGACGTGCTTTCAACACTTACTAGCTTTCAGCATTGCAAGAGAAGTTACTTTTCCAAGTTTCCTGTTTCAAAATTCGATTGCTTTGGAAAAATATGACCGTCTATTTCATTGATATTACAGACGAATATGTGTAATAACGGATGGGCTATTAATAGTAAGAATGACTTTTGTTTCCATGGTATGACACTAACAGTCTTGCTGTGGACCGTTTGCACGAATAAACCAGTTTATTCAATACGGAACTAGAGGTGTGGGAGTAGTCAGAGCCCCATGGGCTTGTGGACTAGAGATCCGGAAGCTTTCAAAAGACTTTCTAACATATTGCAAGAACATATTCAAACAACTGTTATTATGTCTAATCTCATTGTTAAAATATTCATCTTCAACTTTACAACTTTGGAGATGGTTTTTGGTGATCCCAGCCAAGCAGGAGAAGACTAACTCGATTTAGATTCCGTAAATCTTTCAAAACTTTGCCGGATACACATTTCACACGTCGTAAATAGTTCTTACGTTCCATAAAACTGCAACGGTCTTTTAAACGAGGCCAGGTAAATCTGCCATCGATTGTTACCTTATGAGGGGAAATTAGAGGAGGGGGATCATTTCGTGTGAGAAAAGTGACAAAAAATTGTGGAAGATTTCGTCGTTTTCCCCCAGGGATGTTTTCCCAGAAGTTGAACTATCTGGTAGATTTTAAATTGATTATTTGAATTTTAGAAATAAAAAATCAAAACTCAATTGGGAAAATGAATATTAGTGGGCACGGAACGCAAACGTGTCTACGAAAAAATCTGGTTTCACTTGGAAAATTGTGGCTGTCCGTGCTTCTGAGAAGTTTAAATTGTTGCCTGATATGTGCCTCGCGTTTCTTGGATGAAAACAATGTTTACACTTCGAACAACTAAAATGGATACCTTGTTAACCTGTTCCCATGCTTTCTTCAGTGCTTCATTCTTCTTCTCATCCAACTCCTTTATCACTTCTTCGATTTTGGCTTTGTCGTTTTCAACCATTTGTTTTTTCTTCATCAAGTCACTATACTGTAGTAGAAATTTGAAAAATATCGTCGTATCAAGACATATAAACCTGTTTAATGAAGTCTATTTGATCTCAGATATCTTTGTCTTTGAAATGCTCATGCAAGTGGAAAAGTGACTTAGAGATAGGCCTCAAAAAACAATGACGACCATCCGTGTTCATAATGATTGTGGAAAGCTCATTGTAATGGTAGTGGTGTTGGTGGTGATGGTGATGATGATGATGATGATGATGATAATGATGAAAAGGACTATTTGATGACATGATGATGACGATACGGATTATTTGACGAAATGATGATAGCAGGAACGATACACGACGAAGTGAAAATAATGATGACAATCATAACTACGAGATTGACCATGATGGTTACGATAATGGTGATCATGATGCGATGCTGCTGCTGATGATGATGATGGTGGTGGAGGTGGTGATGATGATGATGACGACGATGATGATGATGATGATGATGATGCTGATAAAAAGGACTATTTGACGAAATAATGACAGCAAAAACGATACACGACGATAGTGAAAATAATGATGCCAATTATTACTACGAGATTGACGATGATGGCTACGATAATGGTGATGATGATGTGATGATGATGATGGTGATGATTATGATGCTGATATCAATGAAATAATGACTATGAAAATCATAACGATGATGGTGACGGTGACGGTGACGGTGACGACGATTATGATAATGATGGTGCTGATGAAGACGATGATGCTATTTTTTATGGTGATACGTATGTTGTTTAGTCATAGCAATGGCAACACCCATTATTAAACTCGTTTATATTCTAGTCACGGCGCCTTAACTAGTTATCAGACCTTTCCCTCTTTCTAATTCAAAAATTTTTGACGTTATTCCTGGGTTATTATATATGCTCGATAAAACAGAGGAATACCGAAGAAAACATGGGAGGAAGTCATAAGGATGGATTCTCAAATAGGGCGATCTAACTAATTATTCAGATCGCCCTGATCTCAAACAAAAAGGTGTCAGCAGAAACCTGGTGAAGGATAGGAAAATTTGGAAGTCTATTTCAAGAAAGCGTCCAACACATGCTAGCGTGTAAAGCGGACGTTAAACTGAATATGATGATGATGATGATGATGATGATGATGATGGTGGTGGTGATGATGATGATGGTGGTGATGATGATGATGATGATGATGATGATGATGATGATGATGGTGATGATGATGATGATGATGGTGATGATGGTGATGATGATGAATACTCATTACCTTCTCCTCTGCCTCCCCCAGCATATTCATTGCCCTCATGTTTATATTTTTTCCAAGCTTGTCTTTAGACTCTTGTAACTTCGATAGCTTCTTTGCAGCCTCACGCGGATCATTAGCTTCAAAATCGTAGGCGGTATTCGCCTTTCCAAAATACTCCCTCTCACTTAGGATCCAGTCGTATCTTGAAAGCATTTGCTCGACCTATTGACAAGAAAGAAAAGTACATTTAAGTGGTTACCTATCACCACTGCGTCCTTGTGCCTTCCTGTGCTAGTGGTGATGTTCCTTGCCTTCAGATCAAGAGAGTCCAGAGGGTCAGGGTTCGAAACCCGAAAGGGCCATTGGTGGCGTCAGGAAGGGCATCCAGCCTTAAAGTGCTCTATAATCCAGCAGCAAATCCCAAGGGCACCACCGTAGCCCATACAAGATAGGGAGTACACGGCGTTAAAACCGATGAAAACTCCGAAACCCTGGAATCCCCCAAAAACAACAACCGAAAAAACATTGGCGGTCTGCTGTAGTAGTGAAATCTGGTGTATTAAAATATATCTCGCAATATCCTACCGTGTTTGGCAATCAAAATTTGATGCTGTCGAGTACAGTAGATAGCACAGCCGTTCCACTTATCGAATCCCACCTTTCAGTCCCTCCGTTTTGCAGGGTACATTTTAAGGGGGATGCTACTTACTTCACGCAATTCTCTCTAAAACAACTTTTAAGCATTGTTTAATGTAACCATTTTCCAAAAAATTAGTTATTTAAATTTTCACAATCGTAAACGATAATTCGGATATCCATATCGAGCTAACTTCCATGATACAGTATATCCCACGTAAATGGCCACCTCAATAGAACAGATAAATTTCCACAGCTGTCATTATTGGCCTAGTAGTTAAAATTTCCTTCGCAAATTATGGAACGGTGATCTGTGTAAAGTGGGAATATGAGACACGTTGATTTTGTGAAAATAAGAGTCCAGTATTCCATTAAATCCACGGCAGGCACTTGGTTAAACAAAAAAAATCAATACAAGCACGTCCAGGACGTCCCAAAACCAATTACAGAAGTCATCATCGTAGCAATGTTCCCTAGCGGTGATACAATTGCTTATCAAAGTACCTCCGCTGAGGGACGCAGCTGTCTAAAACGGCACAGCATGGAGTGTTAAAATGTAAGATACTAAAGGTGAAATTTTTCATTCAGAGTAGTAAATAGTAGAGCATTTGAAAGACGTAGCTGAAAGGGTATAAAAATAATAGCAAATGTATGCAAGTCAAATAAGTGAGGTTTCACATGAAAGGAAACGGTGTTTGACTTATACAAACATTCTTAATTATCTGCGTTCCCCGGTTAGTTTTCAGCACGATAAACGAAAAAAACTCGCTCATCCGAAATTTTTTGTGTTGGATGATTGTGATGGATAAAAATTGTAAAACTGTAAATATATCTCAACTTTACAAAGATTTAAAAAATGTTTATTAACGATCTCTTTCATTCTACTGATTTTCCCTTTCCAATCACTTTGGGTGATTGACTTTCCTGTCACAGCCGGTTTATAAGGGAGGATGTTGTCTGCTGTCATCAAACAGCACATTGCCGTTGCAAAACCTTTCAAGAAATTCCACCATCTGATGCACGACTACAGGTTCTTCCTTGTGTACAGTTACTGCATACTTAACCTTAACGATAATTTGGTTCCATGCCATAAATAAGCACTTCTCCATTAAGTGGTGTCCACTGGTTTCTATATTCATTCTAACTTATCATGAAACCTTGCACCGTTACGTTTTTCATAAGGACAATGAAAAATCTGTCCCACAAGAAAACGGAATAACGAAGTATCTACCATGTTTTAACTCTTTCAGATTATGATTTTGACTATTTTAGTTGATCGACATTGACAACAGTTGCAGGAGACGTCATCGAAATACATTACAACAAACTCACAGTTCCTGCTTAAATGTTACTTGAGAAAGCAAAATATTGCTTGAATGCGATTTCCACACAGTTTGAAACTCCTGTAAACTCCAGTGGTGTGACACATAAATATTCAAAAAGAATTTTTTTTAATTTTGTTTTCCTACAAAACCTTATCTGCTGGAAGCCTCAAATATTTCAGCTGATTAAATTGGTTCCACAAACGCTCGGCTGACTGAGGTTTTATGGACGGTAATATGACTGAATAAACTCTTAACATAGTTCGGTAGTTGCATAAATGGGGCCTGTCTAGGTAGTTACATATGGGGAGGGACACAATTGACAACGAGCGCTTAATAGACGTTGTCTGATGACTTAGATTTATAAAGATACACAGGCAAAGAAAGAAATTATCGCAGAGCTACACTAACACCGCACACTTAATAAAATGTCTTAAGTGCAAAAAAATACTGAAACATTCTCGCTGTTATATACAAATTTTAATAAAAACAACCTATAACATGTAGGTTATTCTCTACTTTCTGACTTAAATAAAATCTAGGAAAAAGTGACAACAGAGTGACATCTTGTGCAACATTTCGCCTTTTGATCAATGAACAACATCTGCCTGAATCAACATAGAGTGCGCATGACCAATTCTATCATAAATAATTTCACCTGCTCTCGTTAGCATATGGTGACGATGGCCTAATTTAATGTGCTAGTTAGCTATCAAAAATGTATATATTTGATATCATCATATAATCTTGGCACTAGGTATTTAATTAGCAAACAGCACGGGCATTGTCGTTTCAATGAACGTAATAGAGCTCCAGCTATGGGCAGAAATTGACTAGCAGGCAAAAGCTTCGATAGAATCACTGGAGTTCTACTTTGTACCTATACAAATCGGCACGACTTCTCTTGGTTGTCATTAAAAAATTTGGACATCGAACAAGGTTTATTCAGAATCGCAGACACTAATAGGGTTGTCACTAAGTGTTTTAAGCGTACCGTCGTTTAAGTTTATCAACAAAGTGCGTTTGCTGCAGGCAAATGCGGTAAGTCGCTGCGTATGTTATAAAACGCTGATACTATTTCTGATGGGCTATAATTAGGAAGATTTCCAACGAATTTTAACTTTGTATGACATCACCGAATGCCCACGTGCTACGAAGCATTAAGATCCTGGGGAACTTTGTAACAAATTATGTGTAATTTGAAGAAAGCAATGTCAATGATAAGGATCTGTGTCGCAGAATATGCTGCTTTATTCACAAAAACGAATTCGTAGGCGGCCTATCTCTCGCGCGGAGAGGAAGAAGTTAAAAGGAGGGCTCTAATTTTGTAACAAGTGGTTGTTGAAAGAAGTGATGGAGTAACGTATTTCCTCTAATTACAGATTCCCTCTAATTACAGACCCCCAACAATTATAGACCCCTTTTCGCATCGTGTCAAGTAATTATAGACCCCTTTTTAAGGTGCCCTCTATTAATCACAGACCCCTTCTATATCTATATGAAAACGACAGATATTTCAAAAAAGGGGCAATTTTTCTTAGAGCAAAGAGAAAACCACATAAATTTGTAAATAGACTTTTTCGAGAAATAAAACAGAAGTATTGACATTTCGATTGGCACATGTTTAACGAAATCATTCTTTCTGTAAACACTGACAGCATTTTCATCGTGCAGTTCAGCTTCCTGGCCGCGATCTCCTAGGCATTGCAAAACTTCACCCTTCGCAGGAGTCCATGTTCCTCGATAAACGTGACGTCCTCTGAAGACGGAGGGAATTTCAAGCTCTGATGATGACAAAATACATTGTTTTAAGGAAAATCAACCGTGCCAAAAAGGTACGCAACGCCTCAAGGAGCAACTCCGCATTCTGAATGAACCTTTTCTTGGAGACCCATTTTTAACCACAGAAACGGAACGCGAAATGTGTTGTTTCTAAACAATTACGTATTGACGATGATTCGGACTCGAGGTCTGTTGAATTTCTACTGAATGTATGCAAACGGTTTTTCGTTGTGGCTGCAATTTAGTGATGAAAAGGTATTGGTGTAACTACACAGTAATGATGAAAAGTATAAATGTACTTTCGTAGCTTTTCTTGAAACTCCATCTGCTCTTTTTTTTCAAAACTTTGCTCTGGAAGTTAAAGAACCCCTCTAATTATAGACCCCCCTTTTGGTGCCCTCAATTAATTATAGACGAGCCTATAATTAGAGGAAATACGGTAATAAAGTCTACCAAGCATTGTTTGACGATGTTCAAGGGAAGCAAGCAAAACGACGGAAATCCCAAATCTCCCTCGTTAGCAATGTACCGTAGCCTTGTGGCAAAGCATCTTTAGTACCAATTACGGAGACTGTGTTGTTGGTTCCTCGTTGTCCGCCTATTTCTCACATCCGAGAATTTCTATCATGTCATCTTTTAGCTCCCACAAATGGTGACCCCGACGTGACTGAGATACCCAAATAAGGAATTATGCGATGATAATAGTATCAGAGCAGAGTTGAACAACAGATCATCCGATCGATGATATTAATGTACACGTTGCCTTTTTATAAGAACATCTGGCTCCAGTACTAGCTTGACCTTCCTTATTTCCCGCATAATTTCAACCACAAGTGTTTCATAGATTGTTTCTTATACTCTTATTTGAGTTTCCTGTGCATAGTCACGAGGTAATTAAAGTCTCTGTTTGACATCGGATGTTGCACAAGTACCTGAAATTCATTTTCAGCGAAGGAAATAAATTTGAAACAACGATGTCAATTTTGCTAAGTATGTTACTGCACTTGGTAGGGTAAACTCACTGCATCATATAAAAAAAACCAGATATCGACGGCGGTTGATCTGACTCCATGACAATACGTTTGTTGAATCGTTGCTTCATTTCCAGTCTGCTGTTTACGAGCACTTTACGACGACAGCGGACACAAGCAAGAAAGTAGCTTTCAACAACTACGGGGATTTTTTATACATAAATAATAAAATCAAATTTGCTGCACCATGATACTGTATTTATTTATATGTCGAGCAAAATTGAACGTTCTGGATAGATACAGTTGTACGTTCTGGATAGATATAGAATCTATTTACGTAGCACGTTCTGGATAGATATAATTGTACGTTCTGGATGGATATAGAATCTATTTACAAGCTTTCATAAATGCACGGCCATAAAGAACTTGAAAATCCTATTGAAATTATACCGATATCTGTGTTTGTTTCGCTATTCATACATTACTAAAAAAGAAAATATCGTTGAACCACTTGAGCCCCACGTTCGAAATTGTCCGGTTTTGTAAATTACACAAATCCTACTAGGCACGTTACCGACCCCGCTGGGGCAAGCAATCTGACCTGTATGTTTTGTAACAAGGGAGAAGCTTATCAATCAATCTTATTTGTTGATACATATCTTATTTTGAATAACTATCTTTGATTTAAGCTTCTTACACTGCAATTTAAAGAAAACGGTTGTCACCAAAACAATTTTTCCTTAGTTTAACAACTTGTGTATTACATCCGGAAGCTGCTGTCAGACGGTAGCATACCATGAAGGGAAAACAACCATTGTTAGAGGTCAATCCATAACACTTTTTGAGCCACACTTAAATATGCGATCGCCTAAAATTATACAAGAAATCTTGCATCTTTTTCCGAGGAACGAGTCGATCGGTTTCTCTTGTACACTGTTTATAGTAACACGGAATGACATCCCGCAGAAGCCCCTGAATGCCTTTTTACAAGCTCTGAATCAACAGATTGGAAATTATTGTATTTAATCAATTTTGCTGCTGTATTAGAATTATTTTTGAAGGAAGGTATAAATAATTCCTGTATGATCGGAGAGGAAGCTCTCATCTCGTGGTGAAGTTCTTAGGATCGAGTCGGAGGTGCGTGTAATTAATTGATCGAGTATACGACCACGTTCACGGGTAGAGTGTGTCACGAAGGGTTCTAGCAGATCGCGGAATATAACGGCATCAGGGTCTTGCTATTACCCATGTACATGTTAAAAACTCCAGCGAACAGAATGTGTTCATTAGCAAGTAACATAGACTGAAGGTAGTCTGAAAATTCCTTGGAGAAGACAGTAATCGGCACCGCATATTCCTCTGAGTAAGGTGCTCGATACACAACGATTAATCGTAGGTTACACCCAGAAGTACGGACAATCAGCTGAAGAATTCCAAAGAGTCTCTGACTTTGGTTTCTACGAAGATGAATATCTAGGTAAGTTTTCAAGTTGTACTTGGTCAGCATATTGCTCCTTCATTCACCATTAATTCACTACTTCTTCTTGACTACTGCAAACCTTTGAAATGCCCCCAATATTTTCCTGTCCAGTAAATCCGACATATTCCTGATTACTACCAAATCCAGCAGAGATCTCCGTCATATATCTGATATGTCCTTAACCAATATAAATTCCTAACATTTTCCTGATAATGAAGACCCTTGACCGATGCGAAATAAACATCGTGACATATCATTTTGTCTTGACCAGTAGCCTCCGTGGCATACCGAGGAGAGAATTACCAGGAAGTGGAGCAAGGACAGAAAAAGTACATACATAAGCAGCGGTGACAAGGGGAAAAATAAAAAAAAAGAAGGGTAAACGAACAAAAAATGGCGAAAATGAAATTGCGAGTTTTGAATAATAGAGCATGAAAAAAGCACGTGAGCCACAAAAAATGAGAAGAGGACACATAACGAAAAGAAAAAAACGGAAGGGCTATAGGAACTTGAAAAAGAAAAGGCCAAAGAAGATGTGGGTCACAGAACGATGACTATGTACGATTCCCGAATAACAAGTGCACTACAGTATGCGCAGGGAAAGTGATGACGTTACCAATTAAAAGTTTTGAAAATATTACGATTTGACTCCATATATCTAAAGGCAATCCTGAAATAGGCAGTTTCGTAAAATACCGGACCTGTAGTGTATATAGTGTTTAAACTAGAGGCGTTTAAATTTGATAATTTCTCTGGTCAAAACTCTGTTGATATTCATTGGTTCCTTACGTTAGGAACCAGCATCAAATGATAAGGTTTTGTTAGAGAGATTTAAAACTTTGAAAGCGAACATCTCGGTGTTGGGAAAGGGCAACGCTCTCAATCTTGGCCATTGACTTTCTTACTAATAAGACTAACGGACCTGTAGTGTATATAGTGTTTAAACTAGAGGCGTTTAAATTTGATAATTTCTCTGGTCAAAACTCTGTTGATA
>JAAAKL020005321.1:0-19499 GCA_010016065.2 Carybdea cf. marsupialis auct. non (Linnaeus, 1758)
ATAACTCAATAAACATAATATTTATACGGCGACGGTGGGAATCGAACCCAGAATCTCCCGTACCGACAACGCTAACTTAAATACTGCACTAAATAGTTCAATAGTTAGGTCGACAATCCTGAAAATCCAGTCCATCCGAATTCTGATCACCACCAGCAACCACCACCAGCAACCTAATTTTTTTTATTCACTATTACCTTCATCAGTGCCATTTCCATATACAAGTACCCAGGAAGACACAATAGCAATGATTGAATACGTAGGAGAGAACTCAATAAACATGAATGCATCCGTTGTGGGAGATCCTGGGTTTGGTTGAGCTACTGGAAAGTCTCCATGAAATTTACTCTCTTTTTCTGATAACAGAACTCTAAGGATCTTCTTAGTATCTACACAGTTCTCAAACAAAAGAGTTCTTAAAAAGTTGCTAACCCACAGGTGAAAGTGCAAAGCATACTTGTAAAAGGTTAAAGTATTTGAATTTTCTTTACTAGTGAATCAAGCATTCCTAAAATCGATTGAAAAGGAGATTGTTAACACCAATCTATATTCTTCTAAATCAAATAACATACTATGTGAAGACTCAAATTCCTAGCATGGTCTCCTTAAACTTAAGAAAGTACCAGAGTGGTTGGTGGTTGCGTTAAAGTAAAGCTTTACCAGTCACTGCCTCGTACTGGTACTGAGGCGTACAAAGACACAACGACGGTGATCACCCGTTAGCTGCATGCAAAATGTGAGATGATGCCATCCCAACCCAAAGAAACCACTAAGCCTACAAAAAGTCATTATTTTATGGAGAACTCATATTTGTTTAGGCCGTAATGAGAAAAAACGTTTGATTTATGTTTCCACAATACTTTTTCTTTGTCTTAATTCAGCTTTGCCGTGAGTTTGATCTATCAATGTGAAGCATCAGTCTTCTATACCATGATGATCGCTTTGCATAAAGTGCAAAAACAAGCTAGTTTGTGGTACTGTGTTCAAGGGAGCAGACTTTACTAGTGACAGCAGCGTACTTGAGAAAGTCTGATTGGCAATCATGGTACCTAGTTTTCAAGGATGTAAGAATACTATCCACAAACTGTAACCAACATGTTTGACACTATAATCAATAGATTTTACCCCCAAATTACAGTCTAAACGACGCCAGCCTATATTGTACAATCGATTTGTTATTTCTAGGAGAAAACTGAGTAGTGTCCTTAACTACTACGCGAACATGACATCATTTACTCTCTTACGGGAAGAAAAATCTACTTTTGCCCTACCTTAAGCCACGCGAGACACGTCTGGGAAAAACCTCCTGTGGTGCTCTTCTGTATCTAACATATTATAGTTTCCCGAAAATATTTTATTAATCCTGGAACTAAATGCTGGATGTTAAGGTATGACAGTACATCTCTCAAAGATGACGGTAAGAACTTGGTCCTGGGCATCTGGTCCTTCCCACTGATCTCCAAAAAAGACTGGGTCGAACTTCCCATTGTTTCCAACTATGAAAAAGTGTAGTCGCGAGTACTGGCCCACATTAGTTAAAATAGCGCGGGAAAGTCTGCCATATTGCGTAACATTGTTTATGAGCTTTGTGTGATGGGGACTGAAATGGCGTCCAACGACTGACCTCACTTTCAGACGGAAGATGCTCGATCCAGTGTTCTTAGAGATCAGTGGTCCTGCCCCTGTTCACTTTCTTTCCCTCCTAAATATGTCAAATGTTCTAAATCATTAATCACTGCTTTAAATAAGTTGCATAAACGTGTAGCGTACAGTATTAAAAGCCAATGTATAATTTGCTGCTTTTTTACTCTAATATCAACAAATTATTCACTTTTTCAAATGTTCATCAACTTTTAGTAAGGTGTGTAGTATAATTACAGGAGCAAATCGAAACTTTCATGCATGTAATATAGTTTCACGTTAACTTCGTTTTCTTTAGCCTCTTTGAATTTGGTGACGCCAAATAGCTTTCTTTGCTTTACTCTTACCTACGTCACAACCATGTGCATCTATTCAAAAATATGGAGCAGACGCAAAGGTCTTGCATTCACATCAGATTACAGAAAATCCAGAGGAAATAGTAACTGCAACTTGCTCATTTTTGAACAGTCTGAATTTATTAGCTAAAAACTATTGCTTAGTAAGATTTGTTTCATATTTATATTACCTACCTTACCCTAAGTGTTCCTTTGTCTGACAAAACCAAAAAAGCTTCAATAGCGTCGATGCTGACAAAAGCTATTATTGTTCTATTGTCCAAATAAGGTCCTCGGAAATGAAATAGTACGGAAAAGTCGAAATCGGAGGAAGATAATGTTGACTTTACATTTTCTATCATGATTTTTGGTTGGGGTGGATATCTCTTAGAATGAAATTGGACTGAAGATCGTTGATACTTGAACATGTCCTCTTTGTGATGTGTTACATATCCTTTGGTTTCAATGATGTGGTTGTTCCCAGTAACGTCCTCATGATGTTCCATGGGGAATAACATAAGCGGAAGTGGAAGATTCAAAGATCGAAGTAAATCCATATCTAGTGTTGCATCTAGTCATTGAATAAAAAAAGATGTCAACAACTCTTTAATAACTTTACATGCTGTTAGCAAATGCAACACACTCATTTTTTTATTTCATTTATTTTCTTTGGCGGGAGGGTGAAGGTTAGCAAGAGACAAAAACCATAAACTGGCTTCTGGCAGTGAAAGTTCTGATTTGCTGTATTGTAAAACACAGTTGGGTAAATAATTTCGTTGATTCCCGTTTCAAGTTATTTTCTGATGACTTGTACTCTGAGGAGTGTCAGACGAAAAGGACTTTTAAGTACAAAATGAATTCGCTATTCCTTGTTGTTTTATTATGCTGTGACATCAACAAACGTTTCAAACTGGCTTCTAGATTTTAAGATCAGATACGTCAATAGTTGCGAAAACTAATAACAGATAGATCGGCGTATGATTACAGTGGATTACATTTCATACGAACAAGAAGTCAATTTCGTACATACATACTTTTTGTCCTTTGTAAAAATGCACCCAATAGCGTCGCATCTGAGTATATGGACAGGGGACTCCCTATCAATTTGCTAGACATGCGTTGATTATGCAAGAAAACTGTGTTTAGACATAAATAGCCGAAAAACGTTTTAAACCTTTTGAAGACAATAAAGATACTTGAGGTGTAACGCATCCTTGCTAGGATAAATATTGTGAAACAGCTTAACCCGTCCCTGCAAAGTTTTCCAATCAATGTCTGGCTATGTCTTTTCTTTGTAAAGTGTGTTGGAAAATAAAATGTCATAGATGCCATCTTGGTGCAATTTAAACATTTTTTGCAAGATGGCGTCAAGGAAGGCTAATCAGCTACAGATTTCATACTGTCGTAGTGTAATTTTTAACTGATTTGATATCAAATGTTTGCAAACATTGTGTTCTGTTGTCTCATGTCGTGTAGAAACAGCAAATATTTGATATGTACCTGTGTTATCTGTTATAAACAAAAACATTTGTATTTATCCAGGGTCATATTGGCTCCATTTTGAATAGTTTTCTCCGCCCGGAAAATCTTATACTTTGCAGATTTTTGTAAAGTTTAACATTAAAATTGTAATCTTCACAAGACGACATTTAGAAAATAAAAAGAGTTGGGTTTTTTCTATTCAACGTTAGCAATCTAGCTTATTTTCCACGCATTATGATATATTAGAAATGCAAAATCTTGTAAACTTTCACATATAAATCAGATTGCAGTTAGTTGTCAACTTCTCCTCCTGTCAGTGATTTTCATTTTTTTTCTTTATTCTGGAATTTAACTTTAATTAAACTTACTTTATGTTTCGAGAATTGTCTGGAGCAATAAATATGTCTGATAGGAAATAGCCTTTAAGGTAAATTTATATACATATATATATATATATACATAATGTATAACTGTGTTAGATCGATAGCTTACCTGGACAAACACTGTATACTGGATGTTTAAAATATTGGACGGCAGATGCATGTAATGCATACTAAAAATATCCAGGATGGTAAATGTGTTATGGTAGATAAGTGTATTGATTGGTAGGGAGTGATTGGTGTATTTAACATGTCAGTAGTGCGGTAGGAGATTTAGTGCTTCACGGATTGGTTTCAAAGTATCACATCTGCTATATCCAAACTATTTTAAGAAAATACAAGCACTTACTAAACCCCTTGAATACAGAAGATACACAACTTGACGTGGTGGCCTCGATTTCGTCAATTGCCATTATTGTTTCAGGCGAGTCTCCTTGAATATATACAAATTGTATCTGTTATAAAGGGAAGAGAAACAGTTGAAACTAAAGACAAAAGGACGCGTTTTGAAAAAATGCAATAAGCTCCTCCCCCTCTCCCCTGCAATTAGGCACGGAAGAGTAAGGCTACAAAAAAAAAGAAATGTAAGAATTCATTAAGGGCACGTCTAGCTTATCCAAAGGATGTACTGTACCTGATAAATGATTAGAAATACAAAACATTTTTAGAGATTTGTTAGTCCTTTCCATTGTTTCTGGAACTTTTCTCTTATCTAAAGTGAATTTTATTTTATATAACTTGGTTTTCTGTTAGTAAAGTACTGATTAACACTGATTAGGACGAATAGGTAGGCATTCAGACTATTTCTATAAAATCTTAGCAGTTTTTTATATTATTCTTTGATTTAGTTCACTATCATCTAATTGACAGAAGACATTAAGTTATTTAGTCATTTTATTCATATCTATTTTAATATTGTATTACTTAGAACTTTCAGGTTTTCCGTTTCCACTAATGACGAAAAATTTTCATCGACATCTGTCATAAACACTTCGGTATATCACTTTTCAGTCTTTCCTATTCACTGATACTGTAAATTGAGCAAGAAGCAAAAGGGTGTAGCAATCAAATGATTACAACTGTTAAACTAACACTCGTATGTTTAAAAAATTTGTGTAGAAGGTTTTCGGGTCTAAGATTTACCAGAGATTATCACGAGTTATGCTAACATTACCGCTGACCTACAATCGTGCAAAGCATACTAAACTAAAGTGAACCTTTACGTTCTCGTTGGAGCAACAAAAGAGATTATTCTAATAGTTACTATTGCTCTACAATAAGAATATGTTATAAAAAGTATGGTTGCCAAAACACATGCCCAATCAGACATGACATTATATAACATAAGTTCTTTAGGGCAAATACTCTCTACTTTTACCTGGTATTCTTTTACTGATATCCACTCGCTTTATTGTGACAAAAATCTGGCAGAGCGCTTGCTAATAAAGGCAACGATATTTGACATCTTTTTGCACAATCAGTAGCGCGTTGAAAGGTTTATGCGAGTAGCTACAAGCAGACGCACTTGCACCCTAAGATAGTTCTTCCGTATTTTGTATTTTAATAAAATCGATTTGTTTTTCCATCTAGATTTTGATTCATTGATATGATGCGTCTTCAAATTTGAAATTTCGATCAGATGATAAAGCCACATGGTACAATTACTCTTCTCCAGAAATGACGTTCATTTTACAATAATAGCTCATCATCTTACTAAAGCGGTGCCTTGAACTCTCTTGTAATTTGTTTCAAATTGATTGATATGAACAGAATTTTCCTACTTTTAAATGGTCATGCCCCTTATAATAGCATTTAGAAAGCTAAATAAGAAGCAGAAATCTTGTAATTTTATTTTCAAGATCTGACTTTCTTCCTCGTTCACAACTTTCTCACTGCATTGTATCCTATCTCCCATTCTCAGTTATATATTTATGCTAAAAATTCAAGTTTACGCTCATGAATATTCTTAGGTAAAATTACGAAACATAACATATCTTCCCTGAGACAAATTTTATTTTTGGTAGAACATACGAGGCACCATGACACAATTAAATTGATGTAAACCCTTAACGTTTTGTCAGATTCAACATTATCGTAAGCTGCAACTAGCTATATTAGAATATTCTTTCATACCATATAATATCTAACAATTGGATTGATAGGCAAAGCATTTGCATTGATCTTGTCTACTACTTTTCTTTTTTTTTTGTTCTCGCATAAAAAGCCAGAAGGAAATTCTTGATGGCCTATCTTTACCAAGAGTTTAAATTCCCAAAAGCTTTGGCGACGCGGTTTAGTGGATGAAATTGTTTAAAACCTCCTTCTAGGTACGACTATAGAGAGGTAAATAATATTGTCACTTACACTTTTGAAGCATTTAGAACAAATGTGATTCACTGACAGTGTGACCTGATGCCATTGATTACCCTGGGATCCCTCCGATTTAAAGAGGAGCTTGCTATTGCCGTAACTGTTATCGATACCGAAAACAGCAAACCGACCGACTGAGGGCCCGTGCATATGATACCAAAATCGGATGCATTGAAATTTCGTTCCATAAGTTTTCGTCGTGGCCGACATGGCATATCCCTCTTTCTTGTAGTGTGCTATCGCATCCGCGGTAAGGAATTCATCTTTTAAGAGAAACCAAAAAAGTGATAGAGATTAGGAAGGGACCATGGAGAAGGAATAAACCCAACATTAAGATTCTTGCCCTGTATCCACGCTATGCAATCCACGAGTTGCAATAAATGCAATAAGATGCTCTCCTCGTACCCGATTCCTTTAGTCTATACATTAGCTCGAAGGCCTCTAACCATGAACATCGGCATCGAACTCTACGAAATTTTTAAGACCGGCCCCTCGACGCCTTGTAACTTGAACATGGAAGGACTGTGATCCACTGATCTCTAAAGAAGACTGGATCGAGCTTCCCATTGTTTCCAACAGCGAAAACGTGCAGTCACGAGTACATTGTTTATACGCTTTGTTTCATGGGGACTGAATGGCGTCCAGCGACTGACCTCACTTTGAGACGGAAGATTCTCGATGCAGTGTCTTTTAGAGATCAATGCTTTTTTTCAGCCCAATCCATCTGTTCTTAGCTCGTACGTAGCCTCTATTTTTTCTCTTTGGAACTGGTAACTGAACAAACTCCAACACCTAGTCTATGATTTCCATGTGCGACATAAGTGAAGGTACATAAATTGAGCACAGCTGATAAATATGATAAGTCAATCAGAAATATACGTCCAAAACGGGGAATCAAGATTAATATTAAAATTCTCTGAAAAACGGAGTAAAAAATGCCAGATACTTTTATTATATTTTTGTCGCTGTTTCATTATTGTCTCCTCTTTAAAAAGATATAAAGAACTTTTATAACTTCGAAGCGAGTTACTTTTCATTCTCTTGTTAAGAAAATAAATAAGTACGTAGTGATCAAACATCAGATGCTCTTTACATACCTTTAATTTTAAAAGTTCATTGTCCTCTTTATAGGTTTTTTCTCTATTACGCTACATTACTTAGAATTTACCTTTTTCTTTGGTGCAAATCGAGTGATATGAATGTTTTATAGGTCTGTAGGTGATTCTATATTTTTTCAGCTTTTGAACTTTAAAATTAGCTTACTTTATGTTATGATATTCAAAATTACCCTTTAAAATTGATTTGAAACGGTGTTTAAGTACTTGTCAACTTCAGTTGCTTGCTGTGATGTCCTGTGACATCACTGACTCCGCTTCAGGATACCACTCTTTTTGTTGCTACTGCATGAATGAAAAACCCTGCCAGGTTTCATACTTAAGTGACAGATGTTCTTAAAGTTTTTAGCATTAAAATAGCAGCAGGCCTACTAGACCTCCCTCCCTGCAACTAGTACTCTTCAAGTAACACAGTCTGGATTAGGTTGACAAAAGCTGTACTAAGCAATAATCTTGCAATGACATCGTAGCAACAATCACAAATTTGTTCGTCATCACAATAACCTGTTGTATTAGCACTAAAGAACATCGCAAGAAAGTGAGACCATATTGTTGTATTGTTGTATTGTTGTATTGTTGTTTGTTGTATGAACCAGAGGTTACAGAAATGAAATAGTGATAATAGGTATGCATTTATTTCTGTTAATAAGAAGACTGTCAGTAGCTGTGAACATATAGTTTAATCAAATGGATGGAGCCAGAGTTTACAACAACATTCAAGACTCAGAAAGGCAGTAGAAAAAGATGTAAGCCGTCTCCAGAATGATTAACAAATGCAATAAGATAGTTCTGAAATATATATACAAAAAAAATTTGAGAAAATTTAGAAATAAAAAACAATACAAATCCTAGTGCACAGAGCTGTAGAGTACTGTATGGTGATATCGTAAAAAGGTAGTTGCTTAATCGAAAAATATACGTTAAAAGAACCAAGTATTGAAAAAGAAGATTATCCTCAGCCCTATACGAAGCTAGATAACGTGCGATCCTAGAAGAAAAGCAACAAAAAGACTGGAATTGCTAGAGGGAATTTGTGTTAATGAAACCACACCGTACTAACAGGCTCTTGTCTATAACAAATTAAAGCTAGACCTCTTAAATGCCGCATATAGGCTTTGGTTGGATTTATCCTTGAGTTCTATAGAACTAGAAGTCAGTTGTACTTAACATTCATTTATTTTCACTTTCGGGCCGGTCTTGCTCTTTAGCTTACGTTTTCAGAGGATAAGTTTGTTCAAGTATTTAGAAGCAATGAGATCGATAGTTAATACTTCTCTTTATTCAAATGAATGTCTCTGCAGTTAACCCTTTATACTGCTACACCAGTAAATATTGCTAAAACTTTTACTGATGCGATCGACTTCCAATGTGTTGAAAATCTCCACAACGGACTTCAACCACACAAGTCAAACAAATCAAATCTAGATGCAAGCTTTCGAACATCGTTTACAAACTAGCTTAATTTAAAATCTGATAAACTGCCAACACGAGATGATTTCAATGCTAACAAATAATTAACGCATAACAGAAAAGTTTAAGCTCCAAGAAAGTCATAATAAGAACATTCGAAACTCATTCCAATAATTTTTCATTAGTGTTTAGACTTATTATGCATTTTCTGAAGGAGAACAAAAAAAAATATTACCGCTTATTCTAACATTTTGCTTGAGAGGTATACGTTGTTTGTTTTGCAATACTTATGAAGCTAGGGTATCCTAGCAACCATAAGGCCAGGCAATGTAGTGAACACCGTAACATAGACGGCCCTGTTTAGAAACCCAAGTGCCACTGTCTCTGAAATCTTTCTTTAAAATTGTAGAATCAGTAACTTGATTTCCGCTAGCTGGATGAGGCAGGGAAGTGGGCCAAATAGAGTTGGTATCTTGCAATCAATGATACAACTACGATTCCTTGATGAACGATATGTGTTTCAAAGCTTCAAAACTCTTTTGACCTAATCCATGTAAATTTTTAACTACAAGATGCAAAACAGTTAAAATCCCTATCTACTCCAATCATTATGTAAATTTAACTTACTGCCTTCATTGCTGACAAAATAGACATGGATGCAAACTGATGACACTATCATGCAGTATCTGCTGTCAAGTTCGCGGGCATTCCTCATCAGAAGTGCAAGACTTTGTCTGGTTTTCCATGCTTCACTTGACGTGATATGACTTATCAATGGGCCTATGTCTGGTGAATATTGGGTGCCTGTTCCAGAAACATGCCACGTTACATTTGCCAAAGGAGCTACCTCATCATAAATTTGTCCTGATACGCAGGTTGTAAAAAGGTATGGATCCATGTTAGCTTCGGCAATACTAATGTTGAGAGGCACATTAATATCATTATTTTCCCATAATACATTAAAATGAATGTAAGCCCTGGTAATGCTGGAGTTTTGTGGTACTCTAATGTCTGGGATATAAATGGTGACATCCGATTGTTGTGTAACACAAGAGCATCCAGTGGGTGGCACTTTCAAAGAAAGTGAAGGGCAATTTATATTGGAACCAATATTTAGTAATTCTACTCTCTCAGTACATCCGTAATACAATAATGTTGCTGCAGACGTAGCCACCTGCTCTGGTGATACTCCTGGCAATAAAAAAGGGTTGGCAGTTAAATAATGATTACATTTTTATATTTACAAGGCAAATATCTTTCAAGAACCGACTGATATTAAAGTGAATGTACTTGACAACGTTTACTTCATCTGGATGTAAAATATCTGATAGAATGTAATCAATATAGAGAGCCGATAGTAATATATAGTAATATGTATTATATATAATATACATAGTAATACATAATACATATAGCAATACATAGATCTTTTAAGACTGCCTGTTAGGAAATAAGTATGGATATATGTAAGTTTGAATCAAGGCATACAGCATTAGTTCGACCTGTAGTTGCAAGGTTACAAACTTTGAGTAAGTGACAATCCAATTTTATAATGGACCTATTACTAGGCCACAGACTTCGAGTTTTGAATTTCTTAACAAGAAAGCAATTTCCACACCTGTATTTTGATAGGAGCTCTGAATTTCTGTTTAACAATAAATGAACATTACTCTCTATAACACTTTCTGTACGTGTTGGGAGGGGCAAATATTTTCCATCCTTATAAGTTTTTGTAATTAGAAGAGGATATCTTAATGCTAAATCTTTACAGATATGTGTCTAAAATTTACCTTGCCTCATTTTAAACTGTTTACTTTGTCTTATCTGGGGAAAATGTTTGCAGATGTGAAAACTTTCAAATTTCTTTAAAGAACAAGTTACTGTATCTTATATTAAAGATGAGGAGCAAGAGGAATACAATGAAGAAAAAGCCCTGTATCTAACTTGTTGGAGTTGTTATGTTCTACACGTTTGAAACAGCTTTGTCATCAGGACGTACAAGCTCGGAGCCCCCTTTATTGCTGAAAAACGTCATGTCAACTGGTTGTCAACTGGTTATGAGAACAGTACAGACCAAAAATATTTCAACAGTTGTGTAAACCAATTGGAAAAAACAACGAACAGACAAATTGCAAATGTAATGATCCTACATTTTTGCTCTTATGCACCGTTTCTCAAGATCTTAGTAGACACAAAGATGCATCAAATGCGTTCTCTATGCTTATGACACTATTTAGTGCAGCAGCTAAGTACTATTTTGATGTCCACCGTTTGATGTGGCGACAAGAAAAAGCGAACTATATTATTAACGATCACAATAGCTCACTTGAGAGAGTAACACGCCGCAACTGCGTGGGTCCGGGGTTCGAATCTTGGTATCGATATTTTCACTTTTCTCCAGTACCTTTTTAAACCTATTACTCTTTTTTCAGCATTTATGAATGCTAACGCGTCCTCTAGGTACAGATTACATAGGGTTCTGCCTCTATTATACGGTTTCATAATTCATGATCTAATCTACTGTGCTTGTTGGCAGTTCCCTCAAATGTTTCGATGATTCTCTGCCGCGTATTGTTTAGTTTGTTCAGGATTTCTTGTGGTTAAAGTTTCGGTTTTGAACTGACCACTCATAATGCAATGTTACTGCTTGGGTTTCATTTTGTCAGTCTGCAAAAAGGTTTACCTTATAAACATCGCCCTCGTTGAGGCTATTTCTATGCAAGGGACATTCTTCCTTGACATTGCAGTTGTAAAGAGGAATGTGGGTTAGCATTGTTACTCGGTCGTTGTCACTGTCCCTGCGTGTTTTATACCAATTACATCGTCCATTTGTTTGATATAGCAATTTAATGAAACAATGAATGATATTTTTTCAAGGAAAGAAGAGTAAATCTTTCATAACGCTTGGTGAGAACTAGTGGAATGAAGATTATTACTGTTTTACTATTAAAGGTTAACCTTTGTAAGTGTATTTCCTAGCCATGTTCACTTTGAGAGGACAGTACATATGATGATGCTTCTTAACGACTGCTGTTACAACAAAAAGCCCAATCGTCATGAGACAAAATCACTAACAATAGATAGATAATCAATATTTGTGTAAACCTATTTAATCCTTATCAAGAAGAGACGATTTTTAACATAGATCTATTCATAAATTTATTCAGATCTATTCATAAATTAATTCAGATCTATTCATAAATTGATTCAGATCTATGATTTTAAAGAATAATTCAGTACAGATACTTGAGAAGATACTTTGTTACTTTAATGCTTCAACTCACTAGAAAGTCCGTAAGGGTTCACTCCATTGCATGGGCCTGTTGATGAAGTGGGGTGTTGAGGGCATTTGTTATTGATAGTCCATTCCCCTGATATAGTTCCTTCACTGTTAGAAAACCCATTTGATTCTAAAAAACATGGTAGAGATGAGATAGCAACATATTGAGTAAGATTATGGCATGGACAGTCAAAGCATTATTAAAGAAAACAATAGGGAGCCGGTAGAGGAACAAGTACAAAGACCACGGAAACCGTGTACTTCCACTTTTTCATATGCATCTGAGTATAAGTTATATAAGTCAAACTTACTTTAAATTATGTTAACCTCGACACTTTTTACCTAAAAACCGTGGCACTGTTCCTGTAGCAGAATAGATGTAAAGAGGAATCGATATGTTTTTCTGTTGTTCCTTTATTGAAAAGAGGTGAGATAAAGGAGACAAACTTCTGGATAAAATTTATTATGATATGGAAGGGTTGCTTATCGGGGTCGCACTTCAAAGAAGTTTGAAAACCCCTGTTTTAGAGCTACTATAAAAACTTTTCGTTTACGATGAATACATAATGTAGCTGGATATGTCATCTGCATACTGGGGTTTCATTAAATCTACCCCTTTCACTGGTATGCCTATTTGCTACATTGAAATTTCAAGGATTCCTCCAAGGTTCACTTGTCCTTGTAAACTATAGAGAAGGCCTCTTCCTTTCATCTGTCACGACAAACATTCTGTGTTTGATATTAAAGTGTTTTTAATCAACGGACAGTCGGTAAAGTCACTATTAAGTCGATATTGATAAAATATAAACTTCTTTACGAGACGATTCGTAAATAAGACAAAAGGCGTGATTCAACTTACTTTGATAGATAGTTGTTTCTATAAAAACTAGCTAGCCTTAAGCGATTTCATTACAAAGTAATGCACGAGACATCAAAAAGGGTATAAATTTAACTATAAAATTTATCACAGCTTTAGTCCTTCTTGTTGAAATTTTTGTTATACTCAATACACAATAACTCAAAGTGTTAAATCTAATCACCATGGATTTAGAAGATGTGGAACTGAACAAACGCATAACAAATACTAAGGCGGCCTACTATAGGTTTGAAGTGAAACAAGGTTACATACAATATCAAAACCTCTTAACAATTACAATCACATTGTACTTTTCTGGTGCAGTTACCTTCATCACTGCAGTCTGCTAAAACAGATGCAGCAAACCAACCCTAGCCCAGTCCGATCCAAAAGTTATACTTCCCATTTATTGATAAGATCATGCATATATGCAGCCCGCCCTCTTATCCTCGCCTTTCTTTCCAAAGTGTTCATTGGATTACACTTAATATACCATTCTCTGGATTTTATCGCCTTCAAGTGATCTACCAAACTTTGAAAGCCGTTCTTATTTCCTTACTCATATGTTTCAACTTTTAAAGAGCGTGAGGTTTTCTACAGAATCATAAAAGATGTTTTGTATCAACAACTTTACATTGAACATTGATTTACGAATACAAATTATCAAAACTCAAATTGAAGATTTCTTTTTAACGTAGCCAATAACTCATACCAAAGCTATTCTGTGTAGATGTTGTGACACACAGCTGTTTCAAAATATTGATTCTAGGGTATTTTGTAAGTTAGAAATCATTAAAAATTGAGATTTCGTCTATTAATCAAAAGGGTTTTAAAAAGACTAATTTTATATTATCTTGCATTGTAACAATCATATTACTAAATTGTCCTGGTATTATCCTAGAGCAACCATCAATAGAGTAATGGTTTGTCCAATGTTTGTCACTGGCTTATTATTCACGTGGATCAGTAACTACTTGCCTCTTATCATGTTACATTTTACGATCGTCATCAACATTGATCCCCGTTCAACAACATTTTCATGGTTACCATGCTTTGATGGCCAGAGACATACATAATGACCACGCTCCCTAATTTGAATTTTACCCTTCTCTTGAAACAATAAAGATGAGTAGCAACCATTACTTCAATAATCTATTCTCAAAAAGAGTTTAAAATGTAGTTTGCTTGTCACTAGAGTATTACAATACTCGCTACTGGTCTTTGTTTTACTTCACTTTAGTTTGATGTGCTACTATTTAGTGCAACTTGTTTCGCATTTTAGATGGATATTGTGTTTTACGAGAGAATTCTGAAAATTACACATTTTAGTGGTTGAAATAAATTTAGTTTCTCATAATCGGCAAGGACTCTTAATATGCATAACTGCTTCTAATTAAAACCTTTTCAATGGGTTTGCTTGTTTTACATTGCTTGAAATGAGCATAAGCTTATGACATTGGTTGAAGTAAAGGAAGATACACAAATACACAGAAAGATAAAAAAATGTACAAAAATATATGAGGCTTGAGTAGGGGGGTACAAAACCATATTGCAACTTGATGGAGAACTCTTTGCTTGTACTACCCCTTTGTGTCACTGCAAACAGTTAAATTATGTAGCTGTTGTCAGAAACAATCACTAAAACGTCGATCCTTTACATTTCAGTGAAATATTAGAAATAATGTCTACAATTTTAAGTCACCAAATACGTAAGTCTGATATAAGGGGTTCTAAGAAAATTGTGCAAAATTGATAAAATCATTGCAACTAAGGCTTAGTGACTCTTCCGTAAGTCATCTGCAAAGTGTATGGTGAATTTAAATTTTCGTAATGTCTCCAAGTTTCCTACGACGTCATCACATTCCAAACAATGTGCAATAACAATGTCGTCAATTGGTCCTTTGGTAACAATGTTTTTGAAATTTTAAATTTGCTTGCTGAGGAAGAATGAATTTTTGGCAATGCATATATGGCTCTAAATTCTATACCATATCACGTGATTAGCTTGCAATTTTACAAAATTGCAGAAAACAAGAAGATTGTTTCTGTTAGCAGCAAATAAGGGCTAAAGTAATCATAATCCCACAAAAACATCACATCGTTCTTCATTATTGGTTCCTTGTTGGATAGAAGATGGGCTCATAAACAGTTCTATTAAGTCTAAACTAATTTTAATAAGAAATACGAAAGTTATGAAATGCTCCGTGGTAACTCCGCTGTGAAGTTTCAAAAATTAAGGGCTTGATTTACCTGTTTCATAGAACGTACCTGTTTCATAGAAATCCTTCCAATGCTGAGGATGCAACTCTTGTCTCCATATGTTTAAATTTGATATGGTGATACTTAGAAAAAATGTAGGAGAGTAATAAAATGATCCAAGCATTATTTTGTTTTGATAAGGAACATCTTCAGCAGCCTGAGATATGAAGTTACTTTGTTGTGCTACCATTCTACCATTGATGTAGAGAGTAATTCCACGATCAGCAGACCATGAAATACCATACTGGGCAAAGCCAACACGTGTAAACTGATGAATGAGGAGCCATCTTTTAGTAGAAGATTTTACTATCAATCTAACATTTCGCCCATACCGCTCCTGTATAGCAAACCCTTTGCCGATGATGTTTTCGTTTACAGCTTCTAGTCCAGACTGCAATATCGGTTGCCAGTTTAATTTATCTAAAAATAGTAACACATGTAAGTCACATATGACAAGATTATTTATTATTAATCACCTTTTCAATACGTCGACACTGTTACTGTCACATTGATTTGCACTGATAGACAGGGAGGTGGGAAGCTCAAAAGCTATCGCCGATATTAGTACAGAAAACTTTGGGAGTGATTGCCACTTAGTTCTTAAGCTTGACAGAACTGTTAATTGTTATTTTAGCACTGTTAGACCTAATCTCTTTATGGCATGGAAGACAACGTTTTATGATACATTAAACACTTGACATGTATTTAGCATCATTAAAAAACGGCACTTTTCCATATACCCCCACAGCCTCATTCAGAGACAGGATCCCCCTTCCACCTTTTCCACACGGTTAATGTTACGGTTACGGTTAGGTGGTGGGTTAATTTTTTTCAGTGCAGTTTTGAACAATAGTGGTGGGGAGTATTTTGAAAAGTACCAAATAAACAATACATAAAATACAACTGACACTCAATGCCTAAGATAGGCAACATTTTTACTGAAAGGATTATGTGATATTATCAACTCTACTGAAACTTTATACAAATTATGACACTAAAGTTGGTTTATTCCGCCTCTTGTTTACTCTAATGCATTTCTATTTCCCCTGCTTGACAATTCGTAGGATTACATATGATATCATAGACAGAAAACTGTAACATAAAGAAGTTCTATACATGTCGAGAAGAGGATATACAGTTTAAAGTGATTAACCAAGTCTCTCGCAGCTCCTACGTAAAAATACAGAACCAAGAGACTAATATCACTAACGTTAGGTTGGCCTAGACGTCTCTGTCTAAAGGAGGCATCACCACCTTGAGCCACCTAAAAGCTTAGAGAAGGATTTAATCAACGAAATATTTAGTTAGCGATGATTCCATTGTAAAGGTGTTCCTGTGTTAGGTTTTGCCTCAACTAATGGTTGATGGCAGGTTCTGGAAAATTGATTGAAGTTGAGTCTAGGCACAGGTAGAAACGACGAGATATAGAAAAATGTGACAAAGGCCTTATGTGTTGTAGTTACTCATCTCCTGTCAATGTGCTACTTTGAATTTAATGATCGAGTCTAAATATTTATGTTCATTTATGTTCATTTACTTCATTTGAAGCCAAGATCATTTGGTAGGGCTCTTTTGTAGGCTCTATTAGTTGGAATCGTTTATTAAGATTTTTTTGTTCAGATGTTCTCATACTTGATATAAATGCCATTCGTCGTAGCTAAGAGTGTACTCACTTGTAAATTTTATTTTTTTTGTCTAGGCAATTTTTTCAGGTTTATCAGATTTTACCCTTCATGAACAAGGTGCTTCAGACTGGAATTGATAAGGCGCTAGGAGGCATCTGAAGACGCCACAAGCTACATTGCCACAATTAATAAGATTTTTACACCATTTTATGACAAACTAAGATCTTTGTGTTAACTTCATCTGGCGCGGTTTATTACATACCATTACTTTGCAGTCTTTTCATATTTTAGCACTTACAAATCACGAGTCTTATATCCTTGTTACATTTTCAATTGTTTTGTTTACTTGATCGTTTGTCCTGTAAATGATAGTTGTTTTGTTTGACCCGTCCCTATCATTTAGTATACGTTTTGTTCTTTCGGCAATGAGCTATTCCCAAAGAATCATGTCAGAGGAAGCATGCCTAAAGTAATAATTTTTGGCCTTTGAAATATCTGCAATTCTTAGTGAACCCCCACTTTGTAATAAATTCTATTTATTTTCTTGGAGTAAAACCGGACCTCTTCTTGGCCGAATTTACCACATGCACCAAATGAAATTGCAGGGAGGGGGTTCTCTACATTGGATTTGGAAATACTGTAACAGGAAATACGGAAATACTAAGAAAGGAAACAATTGTAAAAGACTAGGACTATGAATAAAACTATAACGTGTTTGAGCAAAACGTGAACAGTAAATGTTGATTTCAATCTTCTTGGTGCAGAAAGCCGTACCTAGTAGTTTGATTCTGTCTAACGTTTATTTATTTGTTTTTTAAGCCTCAAATAGAACTTTTCAGCCACAACCGGAAATATTTTACCTCTTACCGTGCATTCGGGCAGGAAATCTCCAGACCTCGAAATTTGAAGCACTTCTACACCGATGATGAAAAGTACTCCACAAAAGCAATAGTATGAATGACAGGCACTCTCAATCTTTAAACGTGAGCCTTGCAGTTTGATCGGCCATCGTTATTTTATGACACACTGGAGGACGTCCGTTAAGATGAGGGTGCTTTTTTTTAACCTTAAGTCCAAGAGCATTGGTAATGAGGGAGGGAGTTGTTTAAAAGTGTATTCCTGTTAAGAAGTTTGAATGCCACCATTCAATTATCTACTAAAAGTTTGCTTCAGCTTATGGGCCAGATTAAATTTTGGTACTCTGTTTGACAGTTTTTCGTGTATTTCTATAAATTTAATAGCAATTTTTCTACCAGTCCTTCCGGTTTGACAAAATGCGTCTTCACATCGACAGCTTAGAAGTATTGGAGTTTTTTCCCATACTTATTATCACCATTGTTATTTATTTTATAAAGGACATTTTTTAGTTTCGTGTATATCAATCGTTTCACTTTGAATCATATCAGATTTACGAACAACCTCGTTTTTATTTTGGATGGCCAGAAAAGAATATAAACAGGGTTGAGTTGTTCTTACATTCATCAAGAATATGCCGAAAGGACGTATTATCACTACATTATTTGATTGGTCAGTATGTCTAGCTATCCCTCTTTGTGTTTATTAAATAAAAATATGTTCTACGATAAGTTTGGACGCAAATGGAGACGTGTTTATTGTAAATTTGAGTTGATGATATACTTGGACTGGGAACTTCGTCTGCTGATTCTTGAATCGGATTTGGAAGCGGAGAACAAATATCTTGATAAGTAGCGAGAGTTGCGACATGAGGTTACGATAACAAGTGAACTAAAGAATTGAAAAGGAAAGCCTTCCTAAAGTGAAGCATAAGTGGGTACCTTATTCGGTTGAAACATAAGGGTCAAGAAGGATAAAATTTATACTGTTTCTAAAACGTTTTAACCAACAAAACTGTAAGCTGACACTTATTTATATTAACTATCTGTTCAAATAAATATTGAAATTGGAAGCGACTTTTTTTCAAGCACACGACTATAAATCATTATTTTCCCTTCCACGGGAGATATCCAAACATGTGCATAACCTCATTTATTTTTCAAAAGCATTAATGTTTCTGGAAAATTTGTCTCAAGTCAGTTATTTAATTCCCATTAATTGCAACAAAACTTCAATTTACGCTTCATCTTCTGCGGTATTCGTCTCCGAAATATATCACCCTCCACATAAGCTTTGCCGTTCTAAAGGTTGTGATTCCACAATTTACTTTAAGAAACCGGTTTTATTAACTTAGCTGTCAATCTTATTTTAAGATTCCGTTTCGTCAATGGAAAATGTCTATAGTATTTAAGGCTTTTAGCGACATCTATTTCTCTTGTTATTCGCAACTTGGGCTGCCAACTCGATACATTTTATGTTAAAGGGGCATATCCCATGTTCCGAAGCGCAATTACATAAAAGGGAAAAATACTGACAAACTTTAAAAATTTTAGACAAAAAAGGTAAAAAAGGGACACATTTTGTAAATTTATGACATAAAACAAAAAATGTTATAATTGGATATCTATTTTGATGTCATTTATGAAAGCAATGTCTGTTCTAGGTTTTTTTTTTAGCATCTAGGCTTTGACAGATAGGTCATAAGCAAAGAATTTTCATCAAAAAAAGGGTTTTATGGGTTTATACGAGTTTCGTGCTTTCCCACTAAGTCATTTTGTATAATTGTGTTATATGAATATTTTTGTAAGAATTTTTATATGGATTTTTTTTTATTTTCATCATCTGTGATGCTAACGGGCTATTATGAAATTAGTTTACAAAATGTCTTTTG
>JAAAKL020005322.1:0-19497 GCA_010016065.2 Carybdea cf. marsupialis auct. non (Linnaeus, 1758)
TGCTCTAGAATTCGAAATCATATTAAAGAGCACTAACAAATAGGATATGAGGTTCAAAGCAAGACAATACAACACGCATTGTGTAAAAGCATCAATGTTGCAGGATCACCAAAGCAACGCAACACTTGGATTTCGGCACCCACGCATTTGGAACGTATTCTCTCGCAGTTGAGCTATGGTGAACGATAAAAAGAACACACTCTGCTTTTCGAATTCGAACACCATTGCCCACACAATACCTTCTTCTCAACGCGCTTTCATTTGGAAAAGCTGATGGAACGGATGGTAGACTTTGTATGGCCATGTCGCATGCCATTGGCACGCCTCTAAAATTATATAAAGCGAATAAAGATGTCCATCGGTGGAGGACTTGAAGCTATAGCTTAGACCAGAGAAATAGAGCACTTTATGATCGGGTTTCACCTAGTTCAGTTGGTAAACCATACTCTGTGAGTGTATAGGTGAGCGATAACGTTTTGTCAGCTTTTCTAGTAATTTTTTAAGGTGGCGAGTTAGTTTGGTCTGCAGAAAGTTGATCTGGTAACCATGGAGTTAATGGTTCGATTCCACCTTCGGCCATCGATCTGAAAACTTCTACAGCAAACAAAGCTATAAAATGGGTACCTGACATGATTTTAATGATTTTAGAAAGATCGGGAGAAACATAGAAGTGACACTTCATATGTATAATGGAATGACGGGAAGTGCTCTGTAACTGACAAAACATACGGCGTAAAAACTATTACAACGACGCTACTTCTAGCAAAGTCATCGTGGTTAAGTTTGTGTGATAAGGTCAAACGGTCGAAAGGATATTAACTCCCCTTTTCAAAGTTAGTGGTTGAGAAGCCACTTGCCGAAAATATGGCTTCTTTCTTGTCCTGACATGGTAATGATGGTAACAATCTGAAAATCATTTTTACTGAGTTTACTTTATCATATTTCGAGGGAGAATTTGAAAAAATTTGTCAAGCAAAGGGAAGTAATTCTTTCTTCTAGACCTTGGGGATCTGTTCCTTTGCTTTCTTGGTACTGAACCTATGAGCACGGAGAAGCAGTGTATTCCCTCTAAAATTTCATCCACTCCTATTAAAAGTGGCATCATTCATCTTTAGATTAAAACATAACAATTTCTTTCCTTAAAATATATCACTGTTGCTGAATACTACCGATGATCCGACTCTCTATAAACTATCAACTTCTTAAGTTGTACATTCCAGCTTGCAGAGCATATCCAGCTCATCTTCGTATTCGTGTCTAGGTGTATTTTACTAGGGTTTCATCAACACTTTAAGCCGATTGTAGCTTTAAACTAAAAAGGGCAGTTCATGTTCAGCAAAGTAGACTCAGACCTGCTGATGTATAAACGTGTTATGAAGAATGATTAACCTTGGCCTGATTTGTATTTTCTATCTGTCGTAGACTAACCATTGGCTGACATGTAAGTTTAGCTGAGGGCGTCGGTTTAGTTTTATGCGGCTGAAGCATAAGGCTCTTACTAAACCACAGAGGCCAACAGACCATTTAAGACAGAGTGCATATGCTATGTTCTAATGATGTGCTAAAACATTTATCTGATGGAGCATGACGTAGGAAAAGATGAATTGTTTCATAGCATGAGACGTGTTCCTGTCGTTTGTCACATGTACGGAAATCCTGACCAAACGAGGCCTCCCTTAAATTATGGTGGATAACAAACGTAGAAGTAATAATCGATGTCACATTTTGGAAAAGGGGATTCATTATATACTTCTTATATATGTATATACATATACATACATATCTATGTATAAAGACCTATCTAAAGAATATTCCTTTTCCAAAATGTGACATCGATTATGATATGTATGATGCATACTTGCAAAAAAATGGATAATTTCTTGAGAAAACATATGTATCAAATATGTATAATATGTATATTTATTATAATACAATAATATGTAATATTTGATACATGTATTTTCTCAAGAAATTATACATTTTCTGCACGATGTTCCAAACTTCAAATTTACTTGACTTCCGCACCATTAATTATATAGAGGTCAGCTGGGTTACGTTAAAATGCCGACAGTCTAATTTTTCATTTTCAACTTTTGTAAAAGACATTTGACGTACTTACAATAAGCCACCGTTGTTGCTTAATGCGGAGGGAAAGTGATGACGTCACAATCGAAAGTTTTAGAAATCGTGACGTCACACTTTCCCACCGCATAGAAAGGGCGTGCCATATAACGTTAGCGCTTGTCACTTCAACATCAAATCAAGAAATACATCTCAGATAATTGTCCTGTCAATTCAGTATCACAGCAGCAGTATCATCTATTTGATTAACAACACAAATTACTTACTTCTACTAAAATGGAATAAAAAAGATTCTATTGTAGACCCTTACTTGATCAGACATGCCAACCCAGTAGCAAATCTGATTTTGAAGAATCGCCATTTTTATAAGTAAAAAAATTGAGGCTGAAGTTAAAAGTAGCTGTAGTTGCTTTATTTTATGCCTGGTTCTTCCTTTTTTTCTGTTTGTGCGGGGGAAAACAAATGCATCCTCTGTCTAATGAGGTAAACTCTTTGCACTTTTTGTTTTAAGTTCGAAATTGTACTAGTTGAGCTGTAATTGGTTTGTTTGTTTGTTTTTAGATTTTGGAGGGGCGGGGCTTCTTCTGAGCAATAGATTCCAGGATGGGCTGCTGCTTAGTAGTTGCTTCCTTATGAACTATTTGAGGCTTTATTGCTTATGAAACGTTCCTGATAAAATTGTCGTATAGTGATGGTAATAATAATAAAATTAATAATAAAAATAATAAAATATGATGATAGAAACGATGCCGGTAATGTAAATATTAATGATGATGGCGATGATGATAAGTTGGGTGATGTAGACGACTCTCGCATTCCCTTGACAACGGGTTAGGACTTGCTAGTACTGATTTTAGAATTAATTGCAAGTGTGCGAAGAGATCTTGATATGAGGAAAAGAACTAACAAACAATTGATTTCTCATTGATTACTTCAAGTGTTTATATAAACCTTTTTCATCAATGATGTCGAATGATTCGTATACCATAGATAGGTAGAGTACTCAATGAGTAACATATGAAGCAAATATTGATGGCACTAAGCAGAAAGGCCGTCCGATAGATTCAGGAATAAACTGGCAATGAGAGCTTTGAAGGCATCATGTAAGTTGAATCAAATGGTAACAACTCAAAAACAAACCTTTAGAATAAACATAGCACTTTATGGCGATTGTACTTGCAAGGACCTCTGAGCAACTTTTGCGGGGTCGCAGATGTTTCAAATGGAATAAACAAGTATAAACAATGGAAAGATCAATCCAACGGTCTCCCACTAATTTTAAAGTACCATCAGAAATTCGCTAATCAATAGGAATACAACGAAGAACTTATCTCATATAAGTTTGTGATAATGCTAAGCAACCTTGACTTTAAAATGTAATCAAGCTTTTGATTTGCTCAGCAGTTGTAGCGATCATAAGCTAGAAGGGTTTTTTCATGGCATCACATGTGCAGCATTATAGAGCTCTTGAATAATGAAATCATTTAAAAAGTGATTTGAAATAAATGCATTGTATTTTCAATGGGCGATTATTGCATTTTAGGGTCATTTCCTTATCAGGTCACCTAATCGGTAACACTAAATTTGTTGAGGGACAGAAAACGTTTCCACCTAATATGAGACAGTACGGCTGGAATTTTACAGCCTTTTTGAAACTTATGATTTGAAAATGATTATTTTTAACAGATTCGAGATAAATTGATGATTTGGGTGAATCGTCTAGATAATTTCTTGGGACGTTTTGCTACTTAATTAGTTTGTGAATAAGGCTGCATATGCAGTGCGTTATTAATATATCTGAGCATACATCTATGGCAAACAAAATTCGGCTCAAATTCAAAACAATATTGTGAAATAATTCACACGAAAATATAAGTATTTAAGAAAAGTTGTCAACCAATTTATAACGAGACAGCTTACCCATTACATAACAGTATGGAAACCTCTTGCTAGGGGATACTGCAGAAATAAGGAATGTGGATCAGATGCAAACGTTCATTATTTGTAAGAAGGATACGATTTAGAGGCGGGATGTTTCAAAATTATCCTTTTTCTTGTGAAAGCTTGACATTACCAAATGCTCAAGAAAAAGGAGAATAGGGACATACCCGTCAAATTTAGTGACTTCATATTTTAGTCACAACAGCAATAGAATCAAAAGAACTGCAATGTTAAATTGTTTATGTATTGCTTATGTATTACGTGTGTGTTGCTTATGTACTGCCTATTTATTGCTTATGTATTACTTGTGTGTTGCTTATGTACTGCTTATTTATTGCTCATGTATTACTTGTGTGTTGCTTATGTGTTGCTTATGTATTGCTTATGCATTGCTTATGTATTGTTTATGTATTACTTATGTATTGCTTATTGCTTCCTGGGCTTGTTTGGATCTGTTCTTTCGATTCGTTCCGAGGCTGTATGCGTTATGCTAAAACGTCTAAAATCTGAAGTCTCTAAAATCTCGCACAGAATATAGAGGTGTAAAGGTTCGCAACAAGACGTATCCATTGAGTCTAAAATGTAGGAAATGATTGGTAGAAAGGAAATTTAACTATATATCATCATGCTTCCAATTTGATAAACGCCTTGCATTAATATATACGTTTGATCACTTGACATTCAGTGCTAAATATTTGTGGAAGTATGTTACCGTACCTGGTAGAACGATTAATAGCAACATTTTAAGTTAAGATTCCTACTTCAACATGTTTAAGTGCAGAGGCATATCATACAACAAATGTACTGAACTGCAATGTTTTAGGATTAAACTTTGACTTGTTCTACATGCATACTTCTTCATTCTCGTTTGATGGTTAAAGTATAGTTAACAGATGATGCCTGGGCATTTACTCTTTTGTCGGCAGCTTACAAATCTAACCCACTTTCTATGCACGTCGAACTCTTCTGTAGTATAAATATATATGTATTCCTGCTGATTATCAAACGACAGAGCGTATCTATTGCGGCAGCTGCAAAGCAAAGACATTCAACGAGTTATTTACACCGTAAAGGCATCCAGCCTTCAATAAGCTAAAAATGTCCGAGCTATGTCTTCCATATTAATATGTCTTATGAATGTAATTTAACTGAAACTTCAAGGAACATTTTACAAACAAAATACGCTTTACTGACAGAAACATTTCCCTAAATTTTGTTGACTTAAGAATATATTTTTTAGTTTGTTCGTATTTTATCATCGAGCTTCCATAACTAAACTGTTGTTAGAGCGAAATGCAAACCAAAACTTTTTCTTCCTTGCCTTCGGTAGTAATTTATCCTAATTCGTTTCACCAGGTTGAGTAATTTTTCAAAGCTATCGATATTAGAGTAGTATTCAATGCCACTTCCCATTTTAACGTCCGTCGTTGTTAGTAAAGAAAATGCTGAGTTTATTCACGCGCAATTATTGCCTCAGTAAAAACAAACAACATGAAGGACTTATCGAAACAATGACTCTTCTAAACATACACTAAACAAATACTTCGCACAGAGTTACTATATGTGAAATATGTCCTTTTTTGTGTTATAGACTTACCATGTGTTACAACCCATTGATGACGTTTTCTAAAACGGACAAGGATAAAAGAGTAGAAGAATGAGTTGCAGTCGGTTACTTAGCAAACAGGGGGCATATCTAAACTCGGCATCCCTCCAGTGACTGGTTAGGTGATCAAGAATGGGTCAAGAGACAATTGTAATGATAAAGGTTCAACACTTAGTCTAAAATGGACATTTGTCGTGTCTAGTTAACTATGATGCCCATTGAGGTCATCTCCATGTATGTGATTACAGGCATTAAACGTTACTGATGCCTTTACTTGTGTTATGTTTGAATCTTTTGACCATATAGAAATATGTATGAAGTCAATCTAATCATTTTCAGAGGGAGGGAGGGGGTAATGCTTGTTTTCTATTTAATGGTTAATTTCCAAGGACGATATTTGGGAAACTTGTTTTCCTGTTTGCACGCTGTAAATCTATTTGTGCTATTCAATCGAACATAAAAAAGGATAAGAAAAATAAAATAAAATTAATTTAAAGTGTATTCAAACTTTTCCTGCGACGACGTTGTATTTATTGATTTCTTTATGTTTTGAAAACAGACACGCAATCATCATCACATCACATCCCATTGATACATCCAGCAACGTAAATGCACAATCTATCTGTACTTAATCTTCATATAAAATACAGTCAGTAGGGCATAGTATGGGAAGTCGAAAATGTAAACAAAGATTGAAGCTCAATGGATAGTGTTAAACTACATACCAGATGCAAAAATTTATATTGAATGTGATCACACCTCCCTCATAGACGAGTAACGAAGTAGACATGAGTTTATTTTACATTAAAATAGACAAAATAGGAAGCTTAATGACCACAAGTAATGTATAAAACATAAATCTGTAACATACTTAATGGTTAGATTAAGCATGTATTTAATCACGTTAGACGCCCTAGGCAGGCGCCACAGCACGCTCCAAAAAGTGATGGGGGCAATTCTAAACTACTAAAAGTAAACCTCTACAGGGAAAACCATCGCTTCTATATTTCTTTGAGCACAAAACGGGCGGGCCTTATAAGTAATGACTCAGTGTATATTAGCAGCACAACAAATTATGCATTTAGATCCTTCTTTAATAACAATGTTGGGGGGAGGGGGACATGCTAGGCTCGTCTAAAATAAATACTCTGGCTCTATGTAATACAGACACTGTAAATAAAAGCAATAACTTGTAGTTTTTGAAGGGTCTTTATTTAGTTCACATTTTGAAAGGTAGATTTTTAAGAATCGAGAGCTGCATACCTACATGAATACTGCGGAGTCTAATATATATATACTAGGGCAAATGAGTATAACTGACAATACTTGGCTAGGATGCGACTTATTATCCATCTCTTTTTGTTTTTCTTTTAAAACCACATGAAAGAAGCTATAAATAGTAACGTCTTTTAAAATTGACAAGGAGAATCTAGAAGACAATGCCCAGCCAACTCAAAAGTTGATAGGGCAACTGCCTCCCTTGCCCCTTCCCTTACACATACATGGTTGTATAACAGATAATGAACTAAGAGAATTCCAGTAAAAATCCCTCTCTGTCAGAATCTAACCACCAGAAAAGGCATCCATAACGTACATAACACGTGTCTATATATATATCCAGTAACTTTTAAAACGATGAATTGTCGCTAGCAACTTTTTATAAAATATTCTCTTTAGCTGTCATTTGTTGATTGATATTCTTATATATTATTATTAACGATATTTATTAAAAGGTTCACTACCATCCTACATCCCATGACTTTAACAAAATTCCCATAGAGGCACGATTATTCTACAGATGATTTTAAAGTCTTTGTCAAATTAGCAATAATATACCAAAAAGTACATAGTAAATCTTGAATAACTGACATTGTGTTGGCGGCTTTCCCCATCTTCTTATAAAAAGGGACACATGAAGTAGAAGAACATAATTACAGGTTCCGGAAATAAGAGGGTAACATATTTTGAGTTTCTCCTGTTTTACATTACATAGGAGATGCCTTTGGTCAAGTAGCAATAAGATTATTTACAGTACAGCATCGTGTTGACGCAGGAATAAAATTGTTAGTAGAACTCTTCAAAAGGTATGAGATATGTTTTGATGTGCTTTTAGAACGAAATGGGCTTAAATGTCTTTATAAATTGATTTTCATTATCTTTTGCCAAACATTTTACGTTAGACCAAATTCACTTAACAATTAGAATAAAGGCATGTCGCAAAATTGTAAGTGAAAAGATGGCATCTTCTATTTTACCCCATGATGGCTATCTATATATCATTGGGCATTTAAATTAGTCTGAAGATTGTTGAAACATACGTCAAGAGATGTCTTTTGAAGTAACAGCAATTGGTTTACGCGAAGTATATCTAAACACATTTTGGGATCTGGGTCAGTCTTCTTCTGCAGGTTTTGCTGTGTAATATTCTTCTGTGTAGAAAAATGCCATATCACTTCCGTGATAAGAAATGATTAAAATGCTGCATTTAGCTAGAATTTAAATTGGAGGTGTACGGCGTTAAACAATCTTAAACTTCAGGGGTTTGAACTTAAATGTCAATGGATCCTAATTAACTGTTTGTAAATGCCAGAACAGATTGTTGGTTTGTAGTACCAACATTTTACCTCAGACCAAGAAAAAGGCGGTTGTCGTAAGTCTTTTGATCTAATAGTCTTATAACTTGTAAAACAGTAACAACAATGTATTTAGGTTAACATCATAATCGTAAGCAAGCATTAGATTTTAAAACATAAAACATACCATTATGCAGCTTCTAATGTTTGACGATGCTTCTCTCAAATTTTTTCTTGGATTATATTCTGTTCAGGTAGAGCACTTCCCTGTCAATCTGTGGTGCTTGTTTCTGCGTAGTAAAGTCATGAAACTCTGTTAAAAATTTGACTTAACTCCACAGCACTAGTGTGTAGCTCTATCCAGCTAAAACAGGTAAATTTAATAATCAGATAAATCATATGAAGGCATTTGTTCTTCAGAACAGCATGCTACCTGTAAGTTGAGACAATCTTCTGATAAAGTCTAGATTTGATGTAAGAAACCAATTAATAGTTAATGTGTTCTAAAATACTAAATAATTGAGGCAGGATGCGAGCGTGACGCTTCCTGTCCCAGGTGTTTCCAACTCACGCAGCAGTAATTTGTTACGACCTCTGTACACAACAAGATTATTTCTACGGCAACAGCGCTTGCCCATAGAAAGTGGTTTCAAATTTGACAAGACATTTCGACTGGAACGAGAAAAAGGATTATATTGGATTGACTGTAACTAGTGATTCAATTTCTGAAAATCGAGAATCATGCCAAATAAATAATAATACGCCAAAAAGGAAACGATATTTCAGACAAAGTTTCGTCTATTTTTTGGCTTCACAGGTCTCTTGGAAATATTAATCACGCCCAACGCCGGTTATGTTTTATTTACCTTAGTTAGGAGTATCTAAGGGTAAGACATGATCATGGAAAAGAATTAATAAGATCAAAAAATGTTGTAAATTTCTGGATTGCAGAAAGCAGATGGACTAATGCAAATAATATCCTGATAATTAGTTTGTAATCAGCACTAATTATTAAATAAGAAATGAATGATACATCATAATTCTTTTGACTAAATGGAAATGTACGAAACTCTTTGTGCAGTATTTATCTATTTTAATAATGTCATCTTACAGCTACAGGAAAAGAACACAGAATAATCAAAAAAATGTTTGGGTTAGACTTCAACATTACTGTGAAGTAATGCACCATGTCGGAAACCAGGTTTGAAGAATTTTTTGTAGAATTACAAACAGAAATTGATATCAGACACAAGCTATACCAATATTTTAGCTTCGGTAATTGCCCAAACAGATCTAGGTATTTTACCATAGCGAAATAACACATTAAAGACCAAAAAGCATTTCATATCTTAGTATTTTAATGAGCGGTTTCATGCTACATGCTTTCACATGACGTCATATATAGGATAAATAAATGTATACAAAAGAATAACTAAATGTAATGTATTTACACGGAATCAATTATAAAGAAACTAGAAACATGCTAGAAATATGGCAGGTCTGCTATGAAAACATCTGTGCCGTAAGTAATTCATCCGATTTAATTTTAGTAAACACTTTTTGGCAGTATTTTCAACAAATGTACCAAATTTGTCATTCTATAGACGTTTCAAAGTAACACTGAAAATTACTTGAAAGTACTTGATGCATCTTGTCTCGTGTGCAATTCGACTAGATTTACATTTATTTAATAACTTTAAAGCCATATCTTGGCAGTGCCACCTATTAAATACTTAATAAAATAGAAATGATAAGTGAAGGGAATAAGTAAAAATCATTGACATAAATTAGCCATACGGAAAACTAAAAATCATTGACATAAATTAGCCATACGGAAAACTAAAAATCATTGATATAAATTAGCCATACGGAAAACTAAAAATCATTGACATACATTAGCCATATGGTCCACGTGTTCATGATACACTGTGCTCTAACAGTTTTAACCATTATCAACATAAGTTTATTTCCATGGCAACAAGTTACTATAACAATATAACCTATTATTGACAATAGAAAAATCTGAAAATGAATCTCCATAGAAATATCTCAATTGTAAAACTGCTGCTATGGTACGACCACTTGTTAAAAAGTTTATCTTGACGAAATAAATGTTTTCGCTGGCTAAAGACGTTTGCAGTGCTGTAAATTTGTATAAGTGTTATTGCCTTTGCAAAGATAGCGATCTCTCACTCTCCTATCTTTTTACTTTTAAGCAGATGGAGACATTATATGGTCTTACAACAAGAAAGCAGGTTTTTATCACACGCGTGTTCTCCAAGGTTTGCCAACACCTTGGCACTACACTTGCAAAATTAACTTAAGCTATATCAATTGTGGGGTAATTTGCAAAATTCAGGAACTTGGGTTATTGATGTTTAATACTGCAAGTAAGAGAGGTGATGGCTATTTCCAGATTGAGAGTAATGATATGTACTTCTAGATTAGTTTATATCCTAACGCTTGGTACATAGGAGGAATTACAGGACCTATTTGCAGTACGGGCAAAGTTGAAATCAATGGAGAGATTATCTTGAAACTATTCCCTCTGTGAGACTGTTTGACTCATATTATAATCAACGTAATAATAGAAATGAGACACAATTTGTAAGCATAGCAAGCAAGGAAGCCAGATAGTTGGTCGGAGTAGTAGCAAAACGATGGCGCTCTTACAACAAAGCACACAGAAATCGAGTTATCTTTCTATCGTACCTTATGCCAGCCATTATAGATTTAGTGACCATCAGCACTTCTATATTTCATTGCCTTGTCACTCGTATTATTTGTAATCAGTAGGGGCGACACTGGGTAAATAGGGGGACAGTTCCACTCACTTTTCTCTAAGATCTAATTTTTAACTCCAAGTTTCGAAAGAAAAAATTTATAAAGAACATTGATTTTAGTGCAAAAAGTTTTTTTATTTCGTTATGCTTTAGCATATGTCAGAAAATAGAGGAAATGGATTATTTATTATCAAAATGTTACATTGCGTAAATAGTAGGTAGGCAATCACTTGCAATGCTGTGCCAATTATTAACAGGCAGATAGTCAGAAAAATGTGAAGTCTACGTTACGTAATTTTAAACCACCAAAACAGTATTCAAGAAAGGTGTAAGTAAGAATATCTGTATTCTGTCCCAATCCACTGAAAAATTTTGACATCTTCCAAAAAGCTGTTAGCACTACTTATTTAGGCTATTGTGTACCACTGGAAGTTGATTAAATTTGGTCTGCTGTGTCATTAGGTTGGAAAACGTCAGGAATCTACCTAGCAGATTGTCAAAAAATGACAAATACCAAGGAGATAATATGCTGAGCGGATGGAGCAAAGTGTGACCGCCAACGTCACGTAATAATGACTTGGCACTCAGACTACGAAGGCGACTTCTTAGCAGCGTTCTAAAATTAAGCATAGTGAAATGGGAGGAGAATGTCTTGACAATAAGTCTGTGTCGGAATGTATCATTATTTAATTGATATTGTTAATAAGTTCGGTGCCTTTTCCATAATCCTCTTTATGTCTTACTTCACTGGCGCAATATCGTAAAGAAAGCCTAATTAATGGAATGACCTCAGTGTAGACTACTTAGAGCTATTATAAAAAGCGAGATTCAACTGCTCTTTTGACATCGATGTGCTATACACGCTGAAAAAGATATTGAAAAACAACATGCTAGTTTGACAGCTGGCATTAAGGAAGCATACATCAAAATTTTAGATTCTGAATAACCATTAACCACATTGAAGGTAACAGGACTATTTTAAAGAAAAATCGATTTAATAAACATTAGATGCTAAGGAAACTTTACATAGTAGGAAAGGTACTAAGATGGCATATTCCTCGAGAGCCCAACAGTTACCTGATGTAGAGGTTGATTATTACATGATTTTTACAAACGTCAGCATTATTATTATCATCAGCATCAGCATCAGCACCGGCAACAGTGTTGGCAGCATCACTGGCAACAGCTTCGGCAGCATCAGCAGCAGGAGAGTTATTTTCATCATCTTCCTCATCATCACCATTATCATTATGGTTATAAATAGTTATTATCAGTATTTAAATTATAAATATTAGGACATCCAAATTGAGATTTTAAATGCAAAGAGAGGGTTATGGGTGGACGTTGGACGTATCCATAGTAAGTTTTTACTGGGCTAATATTACAAATTTTGAACAGCTGTGAAGGAGATACGGCTTAAGGAGAAAGGGAGCTCTTAATAAACTCATAAAAGTAGCCTTGTGCTCTTCATATCTCTTTATGTCTCATATATTTTAGGACGAATAATCCGGCAAACATAGCCTATTATTGATTACAACGCTCTCTATATTTCCCTTTTTTACTATTGTCGCAGTGTTGTTATTGTGTTATGTCATTTTAGAGAATACTCCAACATTCATTGTTGTAAAATCTTGCTGCTTTGTTACAAGGCAGTAAGAACACAATGCATAGTCGCAGAGGGTAACTCTCTGTAGAAGTACACGGTGAGTAGTTGGCAATGAAGCTTTAACACAGTCACTGGTATAGTCATCATCATGATCATCATCATCATCATTTCTATCATCATTATTAGTATTATGATTATTATAATCATCATCATCATCATTACTGTCCTACCACCATCATCATTTATTATTATTACCATGATTGTAACCACCCCCTTCTTCCCTCTTTTTTACTTATCAAGCAGGATCTACTACCAGGGCACCACCGCCAAATTGCTACACCTAAAAATAACATGTACATGTTCCTTCAGATTATAAATAATCATCTATTCATGAGTGTGGTCTACTTGGTAGTATTGATGATGTCTGTCATTAATTTATTTTACGGATAGCATGCTTCACTGTTCTGGATATAATTATTTTGATAAAAACTGTAGGTTATTAATACCAAGAAATATTAGAACAGCTATGTAGACATGCTGTTTAGGTACTGATGAGAAAATATTGATCTTTTCAGGTTCACCTACTTTAACTTATTAAATGTTTGCCATACAAGGTGTTTTGCTAATCTTTCAAGGTCTGCCTCGTAGTGATGTCAATGTTTGACAATCATTCTCTTTTATTAAGATATACTATCACAAGTATCTCAGGTTGTTTATCTCTTGAGTCAATCAGCGGTCATATAATCTTGCCAAGAAAAAATATGATTTACTTAAACTGTGGACCTCAGTTGAAGATATTAACTAATTCACATATTAATGACCTTTCTATGAAAATTAATCACTGCGGTGACTAAATTGGATGATTAGTGCTTCGTAAAACGCTTCCTCTCTTCAGATTAATTCTTAGGCATAAATACACTGCGAACGAGACGTTGTTTACAAATCCATTGAGTAGATTTAGCTCTTAAAGTGTAAAGATGATATTTCCTTGGACGATGCTTTAATGTTCAAGCAGATTATATAGGGAGAGATTTAATCTTCCACCATAGTGTTTGAGTCGAGTTTAGGTTTACTAAAGTCTTAAGGTGTATGGAATGATTGAGAGAAGCAATGTAAACGACAAATATCTTCAACGATGATCCTGGTGTCAGCCATGACGCTATCATGAAGAATATGATTTCGGGAGATGAAGATTAATTTTTTACTTTGAAGTCGAATGAAGTTAATAATGGAAAGCATTGACATAAGAATTGATAGAGTTTGTTCGTGCGTCATGATTCGGTTTCCACATGTGACAATTTACTTATACAAGGCTTTCAAACTCACCCAAAAACTAAGTCCTTGACTATGAGAACAGGATCAATTAAATTGTTTTAATAAAAGTTGTGATATGCCGAAAGTTCGGATAAATTAGAAAGAATATCGTTTTTTCATAAATCTAATTTCAAACACATTTTAACACCTAAATTTTAAGGACATGACATGAAAAACAACTTGTTCCTGTAAAAGCCATGCCATACACCCGAAGAGAAAAACTTATAATAATTTCGTTAAAAATCTATCAACAATAATGTTTCAATATTGCATATCAAAATGCAAGTTCAAAACTATATTACAACAGGATCCAGTTTGATTTCATTCAATACGAGTCAGCAATCACCCAAAAGTCATAGAGATTCGAATAACCAAAGCTTAGATAAAGAAGATACGAGTAATAGAAATTTGAAAAATCAAAGCTTAGATAATGAAGACTCGAATAATAGAGATTCGAATAACCAAAGCTCAGATAATGAAGATTCGAATGATAGAGATTCGAATAACCACAGCTCTGATAATGAAGACTCAAATGATAGAGATTCGAATAACCAAAGCTCAGATAATAAAGACTCGAATGATAGAGATTCGAATAAGCAAAGCTCAGATAATAAAGATTCGAATGATAGAGGTTCGAATAACCAAAGCTCTGGTAATGAAGGTTCCAATAACAGAGATTCAAATAACTAAAGCTCTAATAATGAAGATTCGAATAATTGAGATTCAAATAACCAAAACTCAGATAATGGAGACTCGAATGATAGAGATTCGAGTAACCAAGGCTCTGATAATGAAGATTCGAATAATAGAGAACTGGATAACTGAGGTTTAGATAATGCGGGTTTGTGCAATTAAAAGTCCGATAAACGGATGAATCAGAAATACTTGAAAACTGTAACATCCTTTAGTACCATACTTCTAAGTCCTAAGTCAGGGGATGATGTTTAGCTTGCATTACAATAAAAATACATGTATTATTTTGTTCTAGGAATTTATTTTTCGTAGGTATCTTTTAGAACTTTTGTTATCAAATGATTTGGCAAGATTTGGACTTCAATACTCCTATAGTATCAATAGGCCTATGTTCATCTCTCAATGATGATATGTGTAAATGAGATTTTAAGGCATCTCACGTTAGACAGTACATATTTACATCAAAATGAGTATATGAACGCCTTTGATATCTACTCTTGAATATCTTATTTGCCCTGTGGGACATTAAGTTATCCCTTACTTCTAATTCAAAGCATGACAGAGATTCTGTTTTGTCAATCAGCTTAGCAAAGCAGAATGAAATTGTTACAGTCTGTGTTCGTTGCCAACAACTTCTTTTTGGATAACAATGTTTACAATGATATACAAAGTAAGATATTTGCATAAAATAAATTTCATCCATTGCTTATTTGACTGCTATGGCAATACTTTGAAAGATAACCTTAAAAACACAAAAGGTATGTATGTTATATTTATTTCCATCATTTTTAAATAGTTTCAAGAATAAAATAACCTTAAATATAATCGATATTTCTTGAAGTGAGATTTTAAGTAACAAGTAAGGAAAAGCAAAAATAGAGACTTAACGATTTTCGTTTCTTCGTTAATTTTTTGTGGTCAAGTCCGTTATCACCTCACCGAACGTTCGTTTGATTGCCATATTTATTTCAGCCATCATGATACAAAGCTCTCGGTCAATTTGATTCAGTACAAAGTATGTAAAAAATCATGTTATAGATTTTATATAATGCACAAGGAAAGGTGTCCTAGAATGAATCGAATGGTATGGTATAGTAAATGTGATAACGTGGGGCATAAAAAAAGTTATTGAAGGTACCATAGGCTGCATCGCAAACCACTTTGCACCTTCGAAAACACTTCTGTTCGTGTACAAATGCACAATTGCGAGTCATGAAAGAGCTAGCATATTAAGAATTGCTTTCCTTTTGTATTTTTCAGATATATTTAAAGATGTTTTATTTAATTATGAAATTAAAAAACGCTTCATGGAAAATTAAGCATGAAAAGTTAAAGATTTTTAACTCAGTCCGTTTAAACTTCAAGCTGCAGTTCAGCTTTCCTTGATTATGTCCATCTGAACGTCAGAGTAAAAAAAATGCCTATTTCGCTTTTCGTTCTCCGTTGTGCTGAAAATATTTTCAGGTGACATATCTAAATTTTGAAAAGGCATCACTTAACCCTTGCACGCAGCATACCTCTAAGGACAGGTCAAATCTTTTTCACAAGACTTGTGCGGCCTTGGTGAAAGTTATTTAGTTGGGTTTATTTTCTTTGACCATCAAACCGACAGTCTTCATGTGGCAGCTGAGGTAGGAAATAACTTGCGGTGCGTTAGTGATAACATAGTAAGATCGCTTACAAGATGTTAAAGAGCTAACCGTTGCCGCATAGCGGTAGAGGAGGAAGAAATCGCACTAGAGATCGTTTTTAATCCTAAACTGATGCTGCGGATTACAAGAGCAGGTGATCTAAGTGACATCTCCTGCAATCAGCATTGCTTGCCCTGTTTTAATTTAACGGAAAGGATTCAGTAAATATCTGATATATTCAGTAAAGGGTTAATTGAATATCTTTCCTGTGAATCAACCCTCTTTCGGTCCGGGGGTTCTGTTTGTTGCCCTGACATTTAACGCGCAGTACAACCAGCCTAAGGACAGGTGCACGATTAACTCATGCTATTGGCAATTGATTTATGCAAAAGATTTTGCTCGAATTACCATGAACAATGTTTAAGATCAAAGCTGGAGAAAAATACAACAATACTATACCACTCGAATCAAATTTTGTGCATGCAACGCGTGTTGCTAAAACATATTTGATAAAAAATGTCAAAACATAATGCTCTGGTTATAACTCTTACTCAATCAGAAACAAATCTCTTTCACACAGTGAAAACAAAACTATAAAAGACGTAAGAAAGGTCTTTCATTACACATATTTGGCAAATTTTTTCTCATTTAATTGTAAGTCTTCCAAATCCGGTGTTATTCTGAAAGGCTAAGAGTCAAAAAGCTTCGAAGAGAAAACAAAATGCGGCAGGGCCCAAGAGACTCATTTATCATTTATCATCCGAACCTAAAAGTATGATGCAAGCTTGTCAAAGTCAAATTAGGAGGTGATGTTACAAATAACCAGGTTGGCATTATGATACCTCTATAGTAAACAGTAGACATAGCTGTTCCTGTAAGTTAAAAGAAATTAAGAGACTCACCGCAATTTGATATTTTCCTTCAGGTAAATAATTAGACTATTTTATATGGAAGAAACTGTTCCTTAACGTCCTCAAACTCACTGAACAAAATCGGAAACAACCCATCATTCGTTTTCTCCTAAAAATCCACATCCCTGCTTACAGAGCAACAAGCTTATAACTATGCGAATTCTATTTCATTAGAAATATTCATCAAACTATCCAGGACGGTCATTTTCACTGTGGATATGACAGCCGAAACAGTATTCTATTGTGGCAGTAACAGTGAAAACAACTTCCGAGGTTTTACAAACAAGTCTAACCAGACGCTTTCTTTCGGTTTTTGCTTCGCGTTGACTTTCTCAGTTGGAGATGTAAGGGACAGGATTGGCAGGAAGAAAATATTAATTAACCGACAATGGATCATGAAGGAGGATAACCGTAGAGGAACATCATGACACTTTCTCAAAAACGGTGTCTTTTATTCTATATTATAAAAAACATCTCGGTTTTTGGTGTAGATCAAATGTAAACAAACCAAATAATTTCCATGTGTTGAATATAATAACTAGCGCAAAAGGGGATTCTTTTGCATTGGTGGACGTCTGCCACAACCATACACAACCATACGCAAGTTTGCACACTCCTAAATCAAATACCCGATTAACAGTTGTTGAATAAAGGCACATAATGTACTTCAAAGACGAACTGCTGTTAATGCAAATTGCCGTCCTTTCGTATCTCACTACAGTTCCTACTTATTTGGAGGAGGAATTGACCACGAAAAAAAAACTTACTTTTTTTTGGAAGAAATTAGCTGAATGGTCAGCCCTTGAAGTTTCTCAAAAGGTTTACCCCGTTTAGCATTACAATGTTCCTTGAAGTTCATTATTATACTAACAAACTGGACTAGAACCATACATATCTCATAAAAGATTGGTGTGATTATCAAAAAAACGCAAAAAATGGGTCGTAATTTATCCAACTTTCTTCCAAAATAAAAGTAGTACACATACTAAATTCTTTAAGATCCTCTGTTGTAGAAATGTCTTTAAAATTCCACCTCAGCCAAGAACATTTCTTAAAAATATGACAGTTGAGATCTGGTTTCTTGCATACTAGTTTCTTCATGGAAAATATAAGAAAATTGGATAGGTTACTGAAGCATAACAGAGGAGTGACGTTGATAAACCCTTGTTTCTTTTGGCAAACATTTCCTATTAAAGCTCGCTCCTGTTTCAAGAAACCTAGTATTTTCTCCACTATATCACATTATTTAGTTACAAAGAGATCATTTGACATGAATGTTATGACAGTTGTAGAGTAGCCAAACTGGGATGAGAGTGACGTTCAAAAATATAGGCGGAGGTGTCTTACGTAGGAGTTTTGGCTGATTCAACTGTCTCATGACGTTTTTTGACAGACCTTATTTAACCCAATTTTGTTTCATGGACTAAAAACTTCACTGACAGATGATGCTTGCTACAAATTATTGCAAATATTATGTTAGGCAAGTGGCAGCCCTACCATTGTCTTTGCATCCATGTTCCTTTGTCTACGCTGTGAAAGATAGGTTCTGACTTTGAAATCTCTAATTATGTAATACAGCCAAATACCATTAATTTAAGTCCCCTAAAACACAGAATTTTGTATATCGTAATGGCGCGTCATTGAATTTTTGTAGAACTCCGCTCTATGCCCAATGTGGCCATATTCCCTGTCCCTCTCAATCTCATGTTAAGTGTCAATCTCATTTTACTAGCATATTCAATTTAAGTCATTAAAGGTCTCCCTTCCCATTCAGAAAGTACTTGTATTTCATATTTTGTTTCCTGGCTCATTGAAACTTAATAACTCTCTTCATGATTCCAAGTTTTATTTACTTTCAAAATAAAAAGCTATTTATTATTTAACAAGGCTTTAAATACTAAAACTCAAAGACAAGTCGTACAATGAAAATGTCAAAAAAGATCGTGAGCATGATATGTTTACAAAGAGAAGAATATGGAAATAAGAAGAGTAATACGCTGAAGCTATGCCGCAAGAAAACAGGTTGTTTCACTGTACATTGCCCTCGCCACTGACGAAGTAGCCTCTGCTACTATCTGATTTCAACTTACTATACTAGATATGGTTATTAAAGCTAAAGCTCAGCCATCTTCAGGACATTTCTAGTGTTTTCGTATGTTTTTATTGTCAATATGATGTAATTTTTAGGTTTTTTATATATGTGTATATAGATTCGTATATAAAGTTTACAACAATATTCAATTTCTTATATATTTCTATATATATATATATAATATATATATAGATCTCATAAACATGAAGTGCTTGGGGCGCTAGCCCGGTTCGAACCCAGGATCTCCCACTCCGAAAGCGAAGAC
>JAAAKL020005323.1:0-19494 GCA_010016065.2 Carybdea cf. marsupialis auct. non (Linnaeus, 1758)
GCAAGATATTAGAAGCAAATCAAAAATGCTGACTATGTTTGTTAAGTCAAGCCCTAAACGAAGAACGGGAATCTGCAATGGTCCTTAGGGTCCTTACAAAGAGTATAAACCAAGTGAAAGAGTTCAAGCCTTTACCTTTTAACCTACTCAGAAATGTCAATGGTTTTAATTTTATTACCTTGCTGGAGATTTAGGCAAGTATATATCCTTTTAACAAGACTCATCATGCAAATTACTTGTGTGCTATTCACCTTTCTCTTTAGGCTTTACAAAATTTATATGTCAACCTCATTATATATTTAAGATTCTATGCTTGCTTTACTGCCAGGAAGAGACTTGGTTATAAATTCACACTGTTTTGCCATACCACATGAAACACGTTTAACTGCAACATTGCTAATGAGCCTCAGGGAATAATGACAGAAGTTTATGTTACTGCCTATTAAGCTGCAGGTATTGGTATACGCGTGCACTCGCGCTTTGTCAAACTACGAAAGGCCTGCCATAGTAAAGCTTCCATTAACACTCTTTTCTTAGCTTTGCATCTCCTGTTACTATACACTATTTACTGTCACCCGACACTCACCCCGTCAAAGTCTTCATTGTCGTCATCACTATCTGAGTCAAGATTTCTTTTGTTCGATTTACTGCCTTTTGTATCTGATCGTTTCGACATATCGAATGAGTACCTGGAAATTGAGCAAGTTTTGCCCTTAGAAAGCTATTCAATCTTCAGTCATACGTTGGGGAATAATAAAACTTGAGCAGAGGCTTTCTCCTAAATAAACCTTCAAGACATAAATCGGGCACTGTGATCATACACACAATTAAGAACGCAGGATGTCCAACTGTTTCAGAGTATGTGAGGTTACAAAGATTCTCTTCAGGTTTAAGTTTACAGGAGAATAAACGTTCGGCGCATTCCTGGGGCTTTAAAGGCCAAGTACGTTTATAAACTTGTAAAAATCCATTGATGATGTGAAGCTAGCCACTTGTGATACTAAGTGTCTTTAATTACACAAGCATGGTATGCCATCAAAACTAATAACCGCCATTTGTTCCTTCGGTTTCCCATCACTTTGCCTCCATGTTGAATGTTTCCCAGTTTCCTTATGCGCTATCCTAATCATAGGGGACCAAGGTGTCACTCCAAAAAGATTGTTTTTTCGTTGTTCCTATTCCAAATATTTGGGTGAAAGATGTGAGATATGACCCTAGAAATTTCTTGATCTTCTACCTTGAAAATTGAAGGGGTGAATACTACATTCTACACTCACACACTCACTAATCCTCGAGCACCTCGAGCACTAATCCTCGAGCACCTCGAGCACTAATTCTACGCCTTTGGGTTTATTGCAAGTACTTGAGGAGGCGAAGTCCCAAAATCATATGAAAGGCGGACGTTTGATTCTCAATTGGAAAATTTTTACAGAAACATCTTTTTCATTGAAATACGTCAGTGCTTATGTTGATGATACAAGGGACACAAGATCTATAAAAGTAGAATATCGGCATTTAAGACGTGACAAAAAGCATTCCATTATCAAGAGACTTAGTAACTGGGGCAGGGGAACACATGCCTCCACTTTTTTCAAGGTTATGTCATATATTAATGCACTGGGAAAGTATTTTCACTTAGACAAACTCGTGTCCACCCCCAACCCCTATCTTAATTTGATGGTCGTTGCTAAGACAGAGGTATCATCTTTTTGTTTTGCTCTATTACTAGGGGGAAAGGAGATTTTAAAGCAGTTCATAATTAAATTGAAGGTTTACGGAACATTCGTTTGATCTTGTTTCCAAAACGTCAACTAAGCGGATTCCATTCTCTAAGTAGTGACTTGGTTCATCTGGCCTTTTCCCCCTCTGAATTTGGAGATAGATACGAAACAACACGAAGGCTTGTAGGGCTCGTAGACGAAGTGAGAACGCACTAGTTATATCTCTATACATCTATTCAATCCTACTTTACCCACAGCTAAAGAGAATAACGTGACAAAATGCTTTATAGAAAGTAATAAATGACCAGGAAGAAAGTAGGTTCCAGGCTACTTCACTACAGGGCTCACACAGGGATGGGGAGATGAAAGTCAACGTTTGCTAGCTATTAAGAATGATGCACCCAGTTTCCCCCCACTTCTGAGAATGTTGGGGAAATGAAGCTGGTTGGTTCGAGGGAATCAGTAGTTTGGCTAACATTTATCATCTGTATTTTCTCCAGCCAAAACAGTGTGGCGTCATTTGCTTGTACTATTCATAATATATCCGCCCATCAAGTTATCTCAAATACTATATATTGCTTCTGATAAGTAAAATTAGAACTAGCATGGTAAGCAAGTTGGTCCACACCTGAGAACATGTCATCTATGAATATAAGATATTCTCTGTCCCAAACTTTAACTTCTAGCATGATAATGAGATGCATCTTGCCAAACACAAAACAAGGATTATGCGGGCAAATTTCATTACATTCGAGAAGGATCATGGGCGTTCCACAGTTAATCAGTCACCGCCATTTTCTTGCATTCCTTAAAAATGATCGGCTAGTCGACTACTCAACCATTTTTCAATAACTAGAGGATCAGTGAAGTAGTCAAAAATGGGTAGAAGTAGTTATGACACAACTTGCATCTTAGTCAAAGTCTATATTTTGTATCATTCAATTGGACATGCTTATAGAGATACTCATTTGAACGTTTTTTACTATACTGGACACTTGGATGAATCGAATCAGGTTTTTTACAACATGAAATTATCAATTACTGCAATATAAAGATCATTTTGAACCTTAGCCACATCCTTTGTATTTCTAAAGCATAAAAGAAAATGAAAGACAAATAGAAAAGTGTATCTATTTATAGATGGAATGAGAAAGGCGATTGGCAATGGCGAAACTCAAAGCATATAAATTGTAAAGACTAAGCTGGTTATTATATGGAATGTAATAGGAGGTGCAACAGCAAACTAGCTCGCAAGATAGTGAACGGCCTTGAGGATATGGCGCTGTGCTAATGTAAAGTATCCAATACACGAGATGTGATTTTGAAAGTGATAAATTGATTGATGATTATCATACGTAGCTTGAAATCAGTTTCCTAATTTTATGTTTAGAGAATTTCAATTTTCGTCAATATCGTTTGTGAATAAATGCTAGTATACTTTATTTTGTTTAAATGTTTTTTCAAAGGCATTTGTACGTATGATTTAGAACATTTAATTGTCTAAAATATAAATAATACACCGAGCCACCATAGTTGTATGAAAGAAAGAGACAGGCACTTTTTTAAGGGATCTGATATCAAGTTGCCGTCTTATGACTGTTAGGTTAGACACAATGTACCTGTATTGAAGAAATTTTCACCTTGATGAGTCTCGCTTCTGAATTCCGGAACTCAATAAGTGTTGTCATAGGAATAAATTCCTGGTGATAAATCGGGAGGAGTGAATCTACTACCATAGGTGTACAAGCTAAAGTTATCTGGAAGTGCGGGGAAACTTTTGCCCGTAAAAGCTGGGTATGCCCCAAAAATTATGAGCAAATTTTATCCAGAGGCTGATCGAATATTAACTTTTAATCCCAGAACATCGCAAAGAACTTTTCGCAAATTATACTTCATCAAATATCAAATTATTTCTTTACTGTGATGAATTTGAAACTAAAGAAGTTTTATTTCTTGTTTTTTCACTTGTAATTGCATGAGAAAAATTGCACTTTATTTGCAAACGTGGACAGCAGAAGTAGTGTGAAACTCACGGGTAGTGCATGGTAACATTGCAAGCTTTTTAGATTTATTGCTCTTCATCAGATCTGTTTGACAATTTTGTGTAAAGGCGCATTTGGATCACATAAAATGACCTTATCATAAAGTTCCCTAAATCTATTTTATGAATGATAAAAGCAGAGGATGAATTTAAGATGTAAAGGTTATTTACCTTAAAAAGTTATGTTTTTTGAGCACTGAAAATTTTGCAAGGGCATACTTCTTTGACAAGAGGGCTCAATAAATCTAAAATCGAAAAGCAAAGAAATATCTCTTCAGAAAGAAATCCTTGATAAGCCCGTTTAGTGACATGAGAGGTCATTGAAACTTCTTTTAGATATTAAAGTAGCGTAGAAGTAGTCAGATTGCTGTCTTTTTCATCTGAGGTCCGAAGGTAAGAGTGACCTATAGTCTTCATTTTTTTTTGGTGGGGGGGGGGGGGTAAAAAAATTTCTTCTTGAGGTCACCCTCCACTTAATTGATACATGGTTTGATTTGTTTATGCCGTGGTCTCGGATATGTCAATTTTCTGCGCAAGTAGATACCTCCGCGAATACCTTAGATGTACGGTCAGTATTGATGACATGCAGTAGCAATTGAGTTTGTAGGAATAGATCAGCAGAGTAGAGTTTTTATCTGCATGATCACTGTTCCTTCCTTTATGTGCAAACGATGAAAATTATCTCAAACTTTATTTATCCGGAGGGGGACATAGGACAAGACAGTTGATGAATCTTATCTTCTTCAATAAATGACCAAAATCATCTGCAAACCGAATGTCTGACTTCCACAACTTTGTTGCTATGTTTGTCTATAGGTTTACTCTTCAGTTTGAAATCCTGTTTCCAAACGTGCTTCCCATTGCCCCAATTAACAGCTATAGGGATTTTCTGTCTAAATATTCAGCTTAAAAATAAACAAAAGGAAGCGCGTGCCTGGTTTAGCAAATGCTGAAGTATTTCATAACTAGTAAAATAGTACTTTTCATTAAGGTTCTGGAGGGTTGTGGCTGAAAATGGAACCGTCCATGTTATGCTATGCCAATTTCAGTGTTTTTAGTTCCCTTTTAGCATTATTTTCTCTAGTGTCTCACCACTTTTATTGTTAACTCTAGCACATAGTTACCCCGACTGCTCACTAATACCAGTAGTGCAAGTGTGAACATCCTGGCTTAAAAGTCTTATTTTCTCCTCCCCCTCCTCAGGAAACTCTAATTTCTTCCCTGTTTTTGGCTTGCAGGGAAATATTAATATGGAGGGGGTAAATTAAGCAGTTACCGCGGTGTAACCACGGGGTAACCCCACAGGGTAAATTGGGAGACCCTAGTTGGCGCGAGGCGCCAGAAAAGTTAAGTTAAGGGCACTGAAATAACCGTTTTCTAATGTAAGAAAGGGGAAGAAACACGGAAAGATCAAGGAAGAAATACGAGGCTGTAAAAGAAGGCCATTTTCATTTTCCTACGAAAGCTTATTTCTTCCCTGTTTTTGAAAAATACTTATTTCTTCACCCTCCCTCCATGGAAGCGTGGTTTGGCAAAATATCCACCATATCCTCAGATAATGTAATTTAAGTCGTTGTGCCATCCTGCTTCTTCAATTGCTCACAGAAACCAAAGGTCGACAAAGGTTATCAGCTACTAGAGAAGATTATACTAAATGGCAAAGGTAAATCACAAGAGGGAGTGAATGAATCCATGACGTTCAAATAATAGCTCAGTTACAGGTATTACCTTACTTGAATTGGGGCTTAAGCGGTGATCTTTTTCAGTAGAGCTATAATTGTTTGTGCCGGTTTATCTTTGGCGCCCCAAAATTCAGAGTTTTCATGCTGCTATGAATTCCGATAGTTTACAGTACATTTTAACCTCTACTTTACATATTTAGACTGCTTTGTAAGATAACAATTAATAATTTTTGAGTTGAAGTCATATATACTACCTAATAATTACAATTAGAGTAGTATGCTAAATATGAAAACATTTTAATGAGATGAAAAGTTTTCAATTTCCTGTCCGTCAGTTCTAGACTTTCATATTCCAGGTTCTTAGCAACTCTAATTGTGCCTTAAGGTATTGTTTATCACGGAATATAAAAGTGCTCGAGTACACGAGGTACATAGAAGGAAACTGCAGCAAATATTCAACTGCACCTCGATGTGTAGTGTTCCATGAGTTGAAGGTAACTCTGCAATCAAACTACTACTGTAGTTTGAGCACAACATGTAAAAAACAACAGGAAAGAATTTCTTACATGTTAATGCAGCGCGTCCTTACAGATCTCAGCAGTGAACATAGGAAATAATTTCATGAATTATGAAATCGTGCAACAACAAAGCAGTATGACTTCTGATATAAGGGCTTTCCACAACCACGAAATTTAGTATAAAGGTACATTCAAGAAGCACTTGGGAATTTTGGAACCTATAAAAACTTCAGTATTAGTGTCCTAACTGGCAGTCCTTTTCCATGATCTGCTGAAGGAGCTAAGAGAGGTACTTTTCAAATATAAAAAACCATGGAATCTCTCTTTTCAGCTGGGTTCCAACTTTCAAGACTGGTGTTTCAAAAGTAAAATGTCTTACGAAATATCTCATTTTGAATATTTTTTGCTTTAGCTAGATAATATTTTTATCGAAATATTGCAACCAGGTCACTCTTACTGTTTTTACGTTTCTAAAGCGTGCAGACGAACTGTGGTAGGAATTGATTGACTACTGATAGTGAATGAGTCAGTGGACAGCAATGGCGTTTACTATCGTTCCAGGACATATTCAAACTTATTCTCTAATACTTTCACGTATTTGAAAGATGGTTCATAATATATAAACTGGTGAAATAACCTTTTGTTTATCCTGGCAAATATGTTGAAATCTTCTCAAGTATTCTTACTGTTTATACAGAGTAACAAATATTTGATTTTGAACTGAATTATCGTAGATTGCGTTCGGTGCTCGTAGGTTCCTTTCCCTTGAATGCTATCTTGCTGTGTGAAGTGATCCGAAACAAGTACCATTCATCTAGATTCAAGTCCCAATGAACAAGCTGGCTCTTGATTGAAGCCTTCCACTAGAACCCGAAACACACCGTTTAACTATCTATAAGGAAGTCACCTGTCCTACTCAGGAGTAGCCATGGTTCCTTGCAGAGATTCAAGGAAAGTTCATGGGGAAAGTGTACTTACATTGGCATAATCAGTTTAGAGATAGAATTGTAAGTATGAAAATAAACTCAGACCCTGGAGACAATTGCATGAAATTTTAATATAGTCTTATCAGACCATTCATCAGTGGATGTCTTGTAGTAAATTGGCCTGAAATATGTCAGAGGGCGTTATTCTTTTCTGTGCTTCTTAAGATGATAATCGACTTCTGTAATCTTTGTCCATTCTAGAGGCTACATATTGCCCAAAGGAAGATGGAGCGGTTTAAAGGTATGTCGTGTTGTCGATAGCTTATCAGTTAAAATATGTTCCTCGACTTATCAGTAACGCTATATTAATTTAATTGGATAGCTTTTGAGAGTATTTCAAACTGTGGTGAGTTCTCATTAAACAAGAACGTTTGTTTACAGTATCTTTTTACTTTCTGCTACAGCTGTCAGGACATGTTTTATGTTTACGACAACAGTAAATCTTACCCAATCTTATATTCTCCACGTGCATAACTAATTGATTTGTTTTTATTTGTGTCTTGTTATTAAATGTAGTGTCAAGTGTAACAATATTTTTAGTTGCATGTAAATTTTACTTCTCATAGTTGTCCAATCTTTTGCGTACTGAGTTTTTGAGTGCTCTGCCCTCCTAGATCGTATTTTGTTTCGATGAGACTTAATATTTATTGCATTTCTATCAAATACCACAGAACTACATATCTTATGTTGTCGCATGAACTGTTCTTTTTATGAGATAAACAATAAATAACAAGCCGCAGATCAATACTGTTATCAGTGACATCCAACGTTGCTCATCATTCTAATCGGGTTTTTTAACAATTTTAATTTTGACTTTGACAAGTACTATTTAATTTGGTCAGAAAAAGTAGAAAATAGAGATGTAGTTTGCAAAAGAGCTAAATGTAGAGACAGATCCTTTATTTCTTTAAGGAAGGCTACAAGTCGCAGAATTTAATTCATAAAATACAAATTTAAAGCTTTTCAGTATAATATATTACAACGTTTCTGATTATTATTTTAATCATTGAATAGCGGCTTCTGCTAAAAATTGGATGGCATATACTTGCTACATGGAAATAAACAGGAACTGTTCAAGGGAGAAAGGGCAATGTGTACTGTACAACAAATCAATCATAGTGATAGGACTTCTCTTTTCAGAAATTATGAATGCGAAATGATAAGTGGCAACGCCTACCTCAACTCTCCACCACCACCATGTACAACCATGGCTTGCTATTCTGTGCTTCACCCACTACCTTTACGCCAACTAGTTGTATTCTGAGTTTTTCGACGTCGATTTAATGTTAGTAATTATTTCAATTGCAAAGTTGATTAGTTGTGCAAAACTTGAAAACTTTCCGCCAGACACTGATCAAAACATTTGTTTTGAGTGATGGTTAAATACTTTCGCAAATACTTTGTAGGATGTGAGAGGGTTGTAACATGTTTCTGCAACTAGAACCCGCATGAGTGACAAGTTTTCGGTTATTTATTATACTGAACTATGTCGAAGTGATAAACTAATGCTCTTTGCCGATTTCTCATTCACTTTTATGCGATGTGGAGTTAGTTGTATAAACTCTATATAGTTACTCTACTATAAAGTTTTATAATTGTGGCAAAGACGACAACTTTATTTATACTAGACATCCTTTAAGGATAGACCAACAAGCGAACACAATCTTTACAGCACAGAAATGTTTAATGTCGAGTTCTATGCCCCCTTTCTTAACTTTTTGTTTCTTACTAACAAACAATATTCACAACAAAGTCTAATGGATTTAAAGTTTATTCAGGGGGGAATTGTAGTAGTATTTGTTATCATTTGAAGTACAGCCTCAACTTGTATAAAATGTAAAATGATACATACGGTCCTTACTAACCGGAAGCAAAACAAGTTTCTTCTAATATTAAATTTCTGGATATTCTACCACCTCCAACTTAGTAACATAACTAAATACAGCAAACCCTCAAGCTCTGTTTGAGATGTCAAGAATAGAATGTAAGTGTGTCATGTTAATGGACCGAATAATGGGTTTTGAGATAAAGCTGAGGCTCGAGATGTTGACAGTAGATTGTACCTTGTTTGCAAACAAACCCATAAAAATATCTTAATGTTAACGGAAACATATTATCTCACTTTATAGGTCAAGGGTCATGACCCTTATCTAGAAAAGACACTTTAACTTATGTTGAAATGAAATAAGTTTCCAATGTGATATGAGACAGTATACAGTGTTAATTTTGATGTCCGATGTTTTACTGAAGATTTTTGCATAGACCTGCTTGACTTTTATGAGATTCTTTTGATACCCACCATCTGCTTGCACATACAATGCATAGGTAGTTGAACAAGAAGATGGAGTAAAGAGCGACTCACTGAAACAAATAGGGAATATTTTCACTTACCACTACTACGTACTTTTAAAGGCGTCTTGTACTAGTATCCTACTTTCAATCTCCGTGTTTGTAAATCGGTATATCTGGTAATCATCCACTACGTTATCTTTCTTTCTTCAGCGAGATCCTTGATCAAAGTCTATGTTCGAGTTCGGCCACTAAGCGCTGACGAGGAGGAACGAAGAGACAAGAGTGCCATAGAAACGTTTCCAGATGAATCAAGGGTGAGACAGGCGAAATCTTTATAAAATAATGTTTTATGAACTTCTTTAATCAGCACTTGTTTCTACAAAGCTTTATGCTAATTGGTGCAGCTATGGAGTAGGTACTTTTTGAGAACTGTCAGGTTGACGTCCACTATGAGTCGTCTAAATATGCCAAGTTCAATGTTGAGCAGATTACTCTAAGGCTTTTGTGTCACTGACGAAAAGGTAAACGGTTAGATCTAACTCTTTATGAATTCTATGCTCAGAATTACTATAATTTCATTCCATTCCATGTCGTGATATTTTAAATGTGACTTAGCAATTTGAAGTGTTTACCGAAGCGATAACAGCAGAGGATCTAATGTGAAGCTTCGTTTTTCAAAAATTGTAGGATATATCTTTCATTGGCTCAAACTAAATCAAATCAATCTGACATGGTAATAAAGTGGCGATTGTAGAGGGCAAACCAATCTCGGTAATAATAAGGATAGCATTGTAATTTATGCACGATTTCATATGTGTAGTTTTCCAATTTATTTTTAGATCAAAGTGGTTGACGAGAGACACTCCCTAGAAACAAGTTATTATTTTGATGGAGTTTTCCGTCAAGGGGATAGCAACGAAGGTGTAAGTACTTACCTACTTTATATGCCATTATATATCTTATCACACAATCTACGAAGTCGGGCGGCAACGATTTCTAATCCCTCTATCAATTTTTTTGTTTCTTTTTTGTCTCTTCGTTTTACATGTCCTTTACCAAGGATGTCGTTTCAGTGTTGAAATGCTTCACCTAGTAGCTTCTAAAATGAGTCAAGTGCTTGAAGAAAATGGAAACTTGTTACAGAAAATATTGCCTATTGCCAGTCAATTCTTACCAGATAAAGCTGAAAGTGTAGATCAGTATAAAATGTTTTGCTCAACAAAGTTAACAAAATAGCTTTTAGCAATGATTTTACAAGACATCCTATCAGGTACAAAAGATATTAACCGGCAGGTTGCGCTAAATCAAGAATTTAACTTATTTATATGACTATCAGTGGCGGCGCCAGCCTAAAAAAATATGTGTGTGTGTGTGTGGGGGGGGGTGGTGGTGATTTTCCATATATTTGCGTACAATAGGGCGTGGGCGTGGTGATATAACTGACAATTGTTAGTTTTCTGACAATTTGCTAAAGAATCCTAATTGGAATAGTCATAGTGCCTATAGTGAAGAAGGTGACTAAATGCAAGACCTCTTGAGTCAGGACACTTGACTCGAAGCAATTCAAAAATTTGATCTTTAAGACTAGTGGGGGACTTTTCCCCTCTGTCCCCCGTGGCGCCGCTAGTGCTGACTATAAGCAATGTTCAGTAAAAAATTAATTGCATTGCAAAATCTTCCAGTAGCATTTACGTATTGAACAATCTTCTGACTACAACCTACAGCACTGATAAGATGATAAATACACCGACAACTAACAAAGGATAATACGCCAAAAATGGAACTATGTTTCAGACAACGTTTCTTCAATAACTGAAGAAGTCAATTATAGGCAAAACGTTGTCTGAAACACAGTTTCCTTTATGCCGTAATTTTTTTTATGTACTACACGTCATTGACATTTCGAAATGTCTCAAGCTGATAAGGGAAATGGTGTGGTAATTGTTAACATATCCGACTACGTTGACGGTGTGCTAGCCATCTTAAACGATAATGATAAAGTTTCGTACGTTAAAAGTAGACCCAACCTTTACCAGGGAAGGTTAATTACAGAGGTTTTTAAGGAAACTTAAAACCGCAGGAAAAATAGACAATGACTAATGCAGTCACATCAATCCCACTGGTTCGCAGCCTGCTAGAATTTATGGTCTTCCGAAGATGCATAAAATTTAACAACAGCAACTCTATACCACCGTATCGCTGTATTGTTTCCTCTTTAGGTACATACAATCACCAATTAGCCGAGTGTCTATGCATTCTACATACTCCTACAATACCCAAGAATTTTACTGCCACTGATAGCTTTTCCTTTGTGCAGGAACTCGATAGTTTACACCTCAGTGATAAGCTTATGATCTCATTTGATGTCGCCAGCTTATTCAATAATAAACCACTTAAGGAATCAGTTGACGTAGCTATAAAATACATTTTAAACCATAACCCCAATTTATCGCTCTCTAGGAATGATCTCGACCACTTATTTTCTTTTGCTACAGCCAAAACACATTTTCTTTTTAACGGTACGTTCTATGACCAAACTGACAGAGTATCCATGGGCTCACCGCTTGCACCTGTGCTACTTAACCTTTTCATGGGACCCCATGAAAGGATTTGGCTAGAGCAGCACCAGGCTTCTGTAGTTTCATTTTACAGACGTTATGTTGACGACACTTTTTGCTATTTTAATGCAGAAAAGAAGCTAAGAGTTTCTTTTAGCATTTCCAAAAAACAGTCAAGGGTCTGTCTTAGGCTGGCAAAACAATAGATTACACGTAGTATACTCCATAACTAGGAGGTATGGGGATGACAAATAAACCAGACAGTTTACATCAAAGTACTCATAAATTATCATATGAAAATGTTCGTTTCATCTCTATATCTCAATTGATAAAGTTCGTGGAAACAATTCTAAGAATTAAACAAATAAAACAGACTGTGTTTCGGTACACGTATGTTAATCTTACGATCCTTTATAATCATATAATATATGTCAGCTTGAAAGTAGAAATAAATACAACTTCATATGTTCGTTTCCTGTGATCTGCAGAAACATTAAGTCCCTTCTTTCCGCACACCATATGTGGGTGTAACATATTAATAGAAGAAGCATAAAACATTCTCTCTTTTTGTATGCTAGGTTTATGAAAAAGTGGGGAGACCTCTCATTGATGACTTAATGAATGGAATAAATTGCGCATTGCTTACCTACGGGCAAACAGGCACAGGTAATGGAAGTTGTATGAAATTTGGTAGAAGTAAGGGAATTTTTGCTTGAACTTTTTGCTATAAAAATCCAAATCGAACCATTTTACGCCTCAGCAAATAACAGTTCAGTAGCTAGTCTGCCTACGTTGTACAAGGTGCTCTTATACTTGCAAGAGGCGCATGGTAAGAACATTCCTTTGTTTGTGACTATTTTTCTCCATGATCAAGGATAATTCGAGGCAGATAATTACAATGATTGTAGTGTCTGCCATGTTTATGACATTTCTTAACAACTAAAGTGACGATATTTGGAAATGAATAACTAGTATCAACTTCGACGAGGTTAACTTCCTCTAAAGTTATGTCTTAAAATCTGGTATCTTTTACAGGAAAAACACATACACTGATGGCTGAGGGGAGTATAACCGTTAACATCATCAATGAAATATTTCGAAGAATAGAAAGCGATGAAGATCATAAGTATAAAGTAAGAGTATAAATGTTTCAAATATATTGATAATTCCTAATATGACTGTATAGGTTGATGACAACCAATACAATTTGTCATTTAAAGGTTTCCCAATTTAATGCTTTAATGTATTATACACTCATTAGAAGCGTATAAAATTCGAAGTTCTACATTTCTTAATTAAGTTATTCACTCCTTGTTTTATTATAGTGGGATTTTTCCGTGGTTAGCTACTCTATCCCTTGTTGAGAAAGTTGTGACATAGGGTGCATACAATATCATAAAAATATACTACAGAGACAGGGAAATAATGTCACCATAAGGGTTCAAATCCGGGGCAGACGCATTTGCGACTTACTCTATTAATTGAGGTACAGGAAACTCGTATCCAAACATACTCTGTTTCACTAGAAGCTAAAACAACTCACAATCCTCCATTAGAGAAAATCTTCAACTACCTGTCTGCGATGTCTTAACTATAGGACTTGAGCATGGGAAGACTACCTACCAACCATAAACCTATCCAATGTCGATACTATGATTGCCTATCATGGACTGACTTGCATAGGTCTCTCCCAGCATCACAACAACTTCTTAAAGACTCCTTTAACAAAAAGCGTTATACATTTAAAACTAGTGCTAGAAAGATAACTCCTTTCTAGGGAAGCATTTTTTTCCTGATTCTTAAAATATTTTTTCCTTGTCTATGGATTTATTGCTTTGATACTTAAAAGATTCCGTCTTTAAACATTTTCATATTGTAGGTAACTTGTTCATTTGTACAAGTTTATCAAGATAAAGTGTACGATTTGTTACAAATTGAAGAAAAAGGAGAATTGCCTGTACGAGAACACCCCAACAAAGGTACTGATGTGTCTCTTTGTATTCTAATCTAAACTACTTTTTCAAAGTAAAATAATAATTGCTTTTTAATTTAAAAGTTTCATCCTTTACCTGTGAAGTAAATCATAGTGAGTTGCTTGCGATTTTTAACTTAAGGGGTTCCACAATAGGACTCTTAAACCTACATAATTGGAGATCAGGTTTTAAAATTTAGTTGCAAGGTACGAGCCTCCCATCAATAGTTTCCCCTTTTCTCTGGAAATATGCACTTTTCAGACAATTCTTACAGCTTTTACCATTATTGCAGTATTTTGTTTCGAAAACCTGTTAATTTGTTTCCAGATGGAATGCCAGTAATCACTGATATTCTTATTTTATCTTTTATGTTTAATAGTATTGCCTTATCTTGAAATATATCGCTTTCTTCAAATTACACACATCAAAAGTTGAATCTATTTCAAATTTTGATACATTCCTATTTATTTCATTTTATAACAACTGTATTATCTGTCTGTTAAACTATCATAACTTCCACTTGTTGCCATTTTAGGTATCTATGTTGCCCAGTTAACGCAACATGAAGTTAAGACAGCTGGTGACACACTCACTCTGCTCAACGAGGGCAGGAATGAATTGGTCATTGCAGAAACGAAAATGGTTCGCCAGTCCAGTAGGTAAGAGAAACCTCTTCGACTCATTGTTCTTGATTTCAAATACGGAGAGGAACTTTACATCGCACATGTCATTTCGTTGCTAAGAAAAGTTTAAAAGAAGGAGAGTTCGTTATAGAATAGGGTTTATTAAGATACCGGAGGGACGTCATAAAGTTTTACATTTATTTTGATCTCTGCTTCCAAAACACAGTTTACATTTCATAAAAGCTGCTCTAAAGATTCATAATTAATTTTAGACTGTTCCAAAAATAAGACAAGGAAAAGATTTGGCAAGATCGTTACTTTATATGTTAATTCACTTAAGAATCCAATCGAAAAAATTTCTCACTAGTTTGAGCACTACAAAAGTATCAAATATGTTTTACTGCAAAACTATTAAATGAACGGCTTAAAAGACGACTGAAGTGATGATGATGACACATTTAATATCACGAGGCTCTGTTCAAGCCTTATACCTCATAATAGAAAATATTTTGCCACAGAAATGTAAGTAAAATAAATGCTAGAAAATATGAATAACTATAAAACAATCTATCTTTAAGGTTTCATTTTCCCTCTCTGCTATTAACTGGTGAACAAGTAAGTTTGTTTTGGAATATTACGAATTACTGACAACATGCCCTCTAGCAAAATCTTCAAAATTGTATCCCTATTATTATTATTCCCTAACTTTAACTTTATTACATATTGTTGTTTTTATTTCCACTTAGATCGCATGCAATTTTCCAACTGACAGTTGAAAGGAGAACTTCTCCACACCTTAAAGACGATGATGATACCGGGAAGGTAAACATTTGAAGACCTTGATTTGTTAGTATGTGTTTTATCGTTTTGCTCAACTGGCAATTTAATGCACTCGAGTACACTCAATGCCAGTGTAAGGTGTTTGGACCTCCCCATTCGAAGCCTGGACATTGGGGTGCCCAAACCATCTATTACTTCACAAGTCACACACAAGAAGAATTTAACAGAAACACTTGTAAGATAAAACCTATTTAATTAAGTACAGATACAAGTATTTAACACGACATAGTGTTTCATGCAAGTACTAGATAAGAAAGAATATTTCTACAACATTTAACGATTGCCAAACAGATACGAGCATATACATAGCATATAGAACTAGAAAAATGACTTGTTCTAGCTTTTTAATATGTCAAGCATCAGTCCTAGTCGACCTGCAAACCGCTTTTACTTTTCCAGCAATATTGATTGCAAAATTGAATACAAGTATTGAGTTAATGAGGGGGGAGTTACAAAGATCCACTGATTGAGTATTCAAGTAATGGAGACCTATTTGAATTTTTGCAATTAAGATATACTTTCCCTTTCCTTAGAGTAAAAGTAACAGCCGTAATTTGTCTCCTGAAAACATAGTCGTCACAGGAAAGATGGACATGTGAGTAACATTTGATTTCATTTAATCTGTTTACAATTCTTGATGAAAGTTTCTAACTTATTAAAAGCTGCAGCACACAATTTCGCTGGGTATCTTTAGTAGACAAGCAAACCTTTGGAATTAGGGGAGCAGCATACAAGTTATTAGAATGTGAAAGAATCATATAAAGGGTGTAGCCATCAACTGAACTTTGAAAGGTAATTTTTCTTATTGGTGGGGAAAGTTAGAAAATTGGTGCATTTAGTCACGAGCCATTAGCAGGATGATCATTACATTATTATTGGAATCAAACATGAAAAAGAAACACACATTTAAACATCGTTGCGTGGTCATTTAGAAAGTATTCGATGCTTTCAGATGATATAAACAAAAACACTTATATGAAATTAGTATCTTAGGTTTTAGAAAAGACATGAGCAGAAGTTCACAAATCAGAGAATTTTCTCACTGTCGTTTCACTTTTACAATTGCACGTTCTCTATTAACATCAGTTAAGTAATCCTTAAAAGCCAATGCACTGAATTGAAGAATAGAAGAACGATACAGGCGTTTATCTTCCTTTTCTTCATTAACACAAACACACTTACCTTTGCCGTCTTGTATAAAATACTAAATCTGTTTCAGAGTTTGTGAACATGTTATACAAGAGTTCTGTCCTACTTTAATGTTTTAGTCCAACTCACTGCATTCAATTTTGGTTAAGTCTGTAGCCTGACAACTGTAGTTTGCTGTTATTCCACTTCAGTTTTAAAAGCCTGTATTATTATTATTATTATTATTATTATTATTATTATTATTATTATTTATTCTGCGGTTTTTGCAAGTCTATATGTAGATTATTTTAGGGTTTCTTGATTTTGCAGGGAAAAATATGAGGCAGATTTTTGTTTCGCGTAAGATAAATTTTAAAAGTCACATTCAAATATATAAATAAATAAATAAATAGGTCCCTCATAGGTATCAAGTGCTTGTTTCTTATTAGCAACTTTATATGTTTTAGTACTTTATATACTTAGTAAACAGTATACTAAAAGTGTTTAATTTACAAGGAAAGTATTACAAATTCACTATTCAGTCTATTCTAATTCCCTGCATAACTCTGGTGATGGAAAGAGAGCCACTACTGAATACCTTTTTGCGAATCCCAATCAGTCTTCCTGTGTTCCATGCCTGAGTAGCCTTCCAAAGATTCAAAGCAAAAAATGTTTAAACGTTCACCACATGGTGTCATGATCAAAATACTTTTTGTGACGTTATGACATCACTCTCGTTTTGTACAGATGTGATCTTGCCGGAAGCGAAAGGCTTGGCAAAACAAAAGCTGACGGTATACGTTTATCTGAAGCTAAGTACATTAACTCGTCATTGCTGGAGCTCGGGTAAGTTTTATATTAGATATTACCTAGCAACATGCTGACATAACTGTCTTTAGATCTACCTAGTGAAACCAAGTTCTTGATTATTGTATGGAAAATGTATAATTTGTGATGATATGCTCAGGAAACAATCAACTTTTTGCGACTGCAATGACTGAAAGAAAGTGGACTGTTGCAGTTTGAAGCCAATGATTCCAAAAGGCAAGGGATTCTCTTTTGAGGAAGAAAACCCTTTTAGATTTTCGGCTCTACCTCCAATCCTTCCTGCCAATACTTTCAATTATTGATACTCGTAAATCTTAACATACTCGTCTAATATTAAGACATAATTATACCATTTAGGATAATCATATTGAGGCAATTAATAACTGTTTATCTAGAAAAGCTCAATTCCCAGGCCTTCCAAAAAGTTCAAAATTATTTTCTAGAAATATTATGATTCTGTTCTCTGTCATGCCTTCCTAGTCACGTCGTGCAGATATGCACATTTTTTGACTCCTAGTGCTTATTCCAGGCCTATCTTTATCATAGACAAAAATATCTAAACAGAGGATTAGTGAACAATATTTCCCAGCTGCACTTCTGGATATAAACTCAAAACACTTGGCAGTTACAGCCCCTGATCCTCGACAGCATTAAATAACCACTACGATATGCACTTGTCGTCATCTATGCAATATGATTTTAACTGTTTTCTTCACTGTGCATAACGTAAGAGATTAACTGTTGATGCATCGTACCTTGAAAGGGCAACAGAAATTACCTTAAACTAGCAAATCTACTTTACAATGAACAAAGAATCAGCAGATGAGTATGCTGCTACATTTAAAATTCTCTCACTTTATGGTGTATGCCTCTGCTTATTAGCTGTCTTTTTCACCATTTTAGCAATGTCATACATGCACTGTCAGAGGGAAGCCGCAGACACATCCCCTTTCGTAACTCAACTCTCACTAGGTTGCTTCAAGAATGCCTTGGCCCTAAATGCCGCACGGCTTTTATAGTAAGTGCCATTGAACAAAGGTATATCTTCTACAAAAGGAAGTGTCAGACGATGATTACCTTGTTTGCATTTTATTAATCGTACCTTTTCCCATTTCACAATTCTGATTTTTATGCAATATCTCTATAACTATTTGGTGTTTTATTTAATAAACTACGAGTTAAAACTTGGGATACGCTATACATAGTCACTGTCAGACAGTTGATTCATTGATGGTTTCGATAACTGCGCAACACTATTCTGTACAGTAACTTCATACTTCAAGCGATGTTAATTTAATGCTCTGTACTGACTGTAGTTATATGTATCCTAATACAAATGGTTTTAAAATATCTTAAAAGCAATGTGATTCACTGCACAATTTTTAGAGCACAATCTTTCACGAGTATTATTTTCCATTGTCACGCAAACGGGTTTGTAAAACGGCATGCGAATATTTTGATACTAGTAGTAAAGGAATGACTTTTCCATTCAGTTTAATGTGGACGTACGGTCTTTATAATAGCATTAATTTTTGCAGTCACAACTTCCCTTATATTGATTGCTTACTTTATAGGTTTGTGTAGCACCCACAATGAGTGAAGCATATGAAACCAGATGCAGTCTTGATTTTGGAATAAGAGCAAGAAAAATAAAGAACAAGGAAAGAATATCGTCAAACATAGAGGTTTGTGACATAGATCTACAAAATTATGGCATGGAAAAATCACTATCATTTACAATACGTATTAACTTTTTCAACTTTGGTAAATAATTAGCAACTTCTAAAGTTTCCTCAAATGTATTTATTCTCACATTTCTATGATAAAATTAGTACTTTAGTAAAAAGCAAAGTAAATTATTCAAAGTAAAAAACTTGGAACAGAAACCTTCTTCGTAGGTTAAATCAATTACTCACATAGAGAACTCATTGATGCTCCCTTTGAACAAGAAATCTTTAGTCATTGAGCAAGAGATCAATTTAAAAGAGATAAGGATACATTAAGATACATAATAAATGGGATGTACACTTACAATCGCATAGGATGAAACACCTATACCCTTTCCCTCAAAATTCTGATTTAAAACTATCTATAATTCCTTGGTTCCCTAATTATGTATGAGGAAAGGCGTTGTTAACACTGGTTTAAAAACTAAAAAATACATGTTTGAAGGCATTCCAATTACAATGGGGCTACATCAGCTCAGGGTACCTTGATTACCTGTTAATGGTGTTACATCATATTGCAATCCCTAAGCTGTCTGGTAAAAATACACAGCGGGTAGGAATTTGTATACTAACTGTT
>JAAAKL020005324.1:0-19493 GCA_010016065.2 Carybdea cf. marsupialis auct. non (Linnaeus, 1758)
TTATATTGTATATAAATGTTTATAAAATCTTCACTTTTAGAATTGTAAAGCGCCATAGAACAGGTAGTGGATATGGCACTATATAAATTTTATAATAATTAGCATTATTACACTCGTTGCATGGTATTAAAGTTAGACACGCTGCTATCGAAAATGAGGCACACGCTGTTTTTGAAGCCCTTAAGCATTGGAGAAACTTCTTGACAGGCCATCAATGTACCTTAAAAACAGACCAGAAATCTGTTTTTAAAATGTTTGATCAAGGGAACAGAGGCAGAATAAAAAATGATAAGATTATGCGTTGTCGACTAGAACTTGCATGTTTTAGCTTTGACATTATATATCGTCCAGGGAAAGAGAACATTCATTCTTATAGTCTTTCCAGGGGAACATCTGTAACTGCTATAGACAACCTACGGTTTTAACTTCATGAGTCGCTCTCTCATCCTGGTGTTACTAGGTTAAACCATTTTGTGAGCACCAAGCACCTTGCTTCGGATAATATCAAGCGTGTACTACCTGTGCATACCGCATACCTAAGCGCAAAGTGCAAGGGCTAGATGAATATAATTTCAATGTTAACAGTACCTGCTCTCTTTGGTTAACAGAAACAAGCCATTGTGTTATTATGATTTCGAAAATTGGCATTGACATTGCAGACCGAAGAAATAGAAAGTGTACAACAAAGACAACTTCAAGCCGGAGGAGTCAGACTTTTCATACATGCTTGGTATTGAAAGGAATTATGACATGTTCACGTTGGATTGACCAATAAAAGTGCCCAAGCGAAATCAATTTTTTTCGACTCTACCATGAGCCTGATTTAAAAGTTAGCTGAAATCAAACTCCAAAACCGGACTATTGATGGCATAAATCAAGTTTTGCTCGCAAAAATGAAACTTGCCTGGAGGGCAGTGTAAAACAGCCTGCATTTCATGACAATGTGAAATTTTGAAAGGCAGAATTACCACGTTGAAGAAAATGCCTGAATATCATTTCGATAAAAGTATTCCCAAAACCCAACCAATCTACCCAAATTTGACCAACAACAAGAGACCGCCCATTTTAGACTGTTTCTTGTAATGACAAAGAAACAAGAGGGCACTTTTAAAAGCTTTTAGTTAAATAACATTTTTTCATTTTCAACATTTCAGAAATTACAATTTTGTGGTTATGAATCGTCTGTGTTGAAGATACAAGTTATAACAATCACCAAAGTCGCAGTGTTCTTGAATGAAGAATTTACGATAAATAAGTCTTTACAACAGATTACATTAAATTTTATTTTTTTACAACAGATCACTTTATCTGATCTCTCAGCATTATCTAGAATAGAAGTTTCAATTACCCACTGCTTTTGCTTGTGTTGTCAGAGGCTTTCATTAAGCGTTTATTTCTGGCTTGTTTCATAATTTTTAGCGAAAAATTTACGCCCATCAAACCATTAATACCGATATATATAGATAAATATAAAATCAGTAACTACATAATTAAAAGCATAAAATCATATAAAATACATAAAATGCCCTTAGGCGACCGACGAGCTTTCGGTAATTTCTACCTTTTTCAAGTCTTGAAAAAGGTAGAAATTACCGAAAGCTCGTCGGTCGCCTCGGGGCATTTTATGTATTTTAAAGGTATATATATAGTTATATATGTACTCGGGCAATCACACAAGTAGTCATGAACTACATAGTATATATCTCAATAAACATGAGGTGCTTACGTCGCTGGCGGGGATCAGACCCAGGAGCACCCACATCGAAAACAAATATAAACACATGTGTATTTAAAAGAATAATTTAAATTATATTTTCATTCCTTTTAATGATTTGGGTTTAAGAAAACCTTATAATGTTAAAATGTTTGCAAAGTAAAAAAGAAACCACCCACAACAGACAAAACATCGCATACGACAAAAAATTCATGATGTCGTAGCTACGATTTCATTGAGAAGAAAATCTAGGAAAAATTCCACAGTCTTGATAAAACAAGCTGACAAGTTGTCTAGATTGTTTTATTCTGATATTATAATAATATCAATGATAATTATTCAAGAGGAGATAACCAAACAACCAGAAGGTGATTATAAACCCTTTCATTTTTTATCAAAGTTCACTTTTTCCTTAGTTACTGTTGCTAGCCCTGACAAGCTTTTGTAAAAAAACCCAAAAAATTGCTGATCAAGTGAAGCCTTGGGAAGATTCACCAGTGAAACTACTGGACAATATGTACCATCGGGAAAATATCGCAAATATTGCAAGCAGGGCTAAAAAAGGGTCTTCATTGTTTTGCTGAAGGTTATATCCACGAGAAAACTATTATCGAAGCTGAAGATGATGTCTATAAACGGGCTAAGTGCTGGCGATCGATCGGGTAAAGTCGGTCGCACGATGTTTGTTTTCGTGTGTCTCTCAGTCATCACAAAATTTCTAAGGTGTCCTGTTTCTGCAAAGGCGGGTAATTTCTATTACTATCTTAAATCGTATCATTGATAAAAATTTACTCAGATCTACTTTTACCTGATTCATAAATGAGTAGTCAAGAATCAAGGAATATCAAGTGTAATCATGTTATAATTTAACAATATATGATCCTTTGCTCTTTTAAGCAAATTCAGATAAACTAAGACGTCACTTGTGTTCAACAGTAAACTTGCTGTACCTAAAAGATAAAAGTGCCTTTAAGGCTCCACTGATTCTTAATAAGTAATGTACATGCTTATGACTATGAAATATAAATACTAGTGCTACTTCAAGGCAATGTTAACGTACTTTTTTGCTTACAAGATTTTGAGCACATTACGGAAAAAAACCACCATATGCAAACATTTTGACACCCCCAACATTTAGACAAATTTGTCCTCGGCTTACAAAAAGAAATAAAAAAATGATATTTCCAAATTTATTTTGGTACCGCTTGTCAGACTTGTAAGGCCCCCAAGAGCAACGTTAAGTCAATTTTTTGGGTCAAATCTTTATTCTCACACAGCAAAATGTCGATTGTTTGACAGGCATTCATTTCTGACCTCTCTGCACGTTGCGAAAAAACTACCATTTGATTGGTCAGTTTCCTCTCCATGATTTGCATATTGGAAGGATTCATGTAAGGCGGGTTCGTTGAAAAGAAGAATCAAAATACAACGATTACACTACAACTGATACTACCAGCTACAGATAAGAGTTTAAAATGTTATATTAAAAACAGCATTACATAGTAATTAGGGCGGCTAAAATAGTTCAGTGAAAATATTTCTATAAGAAATTCCTAGCGGCACTGGTCTCTTAAACTCATTCGTTGATAAGTTCCCATTACTCATTGCCTTCTAAAAAGCTCTGATTTTGCCCCAATCTTCCCTAGTTTGCTTATTTTGATTGTGCCAAGGATTTAGAAATAACCGTATTTGGTATTTAAATTGTTGTTAGCTCATTTTAAAGTTAAGCACTTCTAGATGTTCAGGATGTTACGATTTAACACATTGTGCATATGATAGCCCGTTTTCCAAGTACACCACTGCCAAATATTTTATGTACCTCACTTGATTTCAACAACACGTCGAAAGCTTCTTTTTCTCTATCCATTCTCATATTATTAGGATGCCCGTGGCCCTATATTTTCCCTGATATTTCTTGAATGAGGTACTTAATTTCCTTTAAACTTTCTGACTTTTCGTCATAATTATTTAGGAGTGTTTCAAGTAAACAGTCACAATTTGCTATTGATGACGTTTTAATTACCCCCTGTAGAGACCACCCACAAACAGCAAAAAATAGCTACGAATAAAGTAACTTGGAGTAAATAAGGTAAATCAAATGTGCAATAGCCACGTGTATTCAGTTCTATTTATATCTTAAAATTTAGCTTCAATTATTGTATATTTAGCTAGTAAAGCTACTACAACAATGGTTGTAAGGATGATGTGTAAGTAAGATTGGAGTGAAACTTGGATTATGAAAGGAGATCAATATATTTCCTTAACATGGACAAAACGGAAATAGGAGTAAACTTGCTATTGGATCTCTGGAGTAATAGGTTGAGTTCTAGATATTAAGTAATTCCTTGTAGTGTCCTTTTTATTTAAATAAAAAAATGGCAGGCTTAGTGTCAAGGATTGGCATTATAGATAAAAAAAAAGAAAAATATCTCTCCGCACAAAACTCTGTGATCTATCACCTAGAAAGAATTGAGCACAATGGTTCGTGAATCACTGATTTTTAAACAAACTGAAATGCCAAATGTAAAAATTAAATCAAAAACAGGTACCTGTGTTTTTTTGGTGGGAGATGTAAAGCGTCAAAAAGCTTTCATTACTTTTTCTGGAAGAGCGCAAGCTATCTCTTTTTCTTACAAATTTCCATAAAAACCAGTTTATACTGTTTAGTTTTGGTAATAGTACAATTCTTTCATTGTGATGCGAATAGAGAACCTACAGTTATTTATGATAAAGCAAACTTTCTTTTTTGCTGTAAGAAATTGCAGATGGGAATTATGCAATAAGCTTGTATCAAGAAAATCAGCAAAGAATCTTCTTTCGATAAACCGATTCCATGGAATAGACAAAAAAGATTATAATGTTGAGAAAGTGTATATCCCTTCAGCATAGCGGCAAGTTTGGAGCGGAAAAGACGTTTGATCGACTTTTGTGTTCTGAATCATGTTATCAACAACAAAATATTTATCGCAAAAATAGAAAGAGTTTTAAATAATCTCAGCATATCTACTCTGCGGTACCGGTTGTAGAATCACTAGAAAATTTGAGATTTTCATATTATGCAATCACATAACTAAGGTGACTTTGAGATCATACAGTTTATTACTTTACAGAGGTAAAACTCTTAACATAATCAGCCCTGGTATAAACAATCCGTTCAGATGTCGCAAAATGATTATGGCGTAGAGGCTTGGTCTGTTTAGCTTAAAAAATTGACGAAATGGGTCTCCAGCTGTTTCACTACCTTCGCAAGGTAGTTTAGAATAAAATAGTATGATGTGCTAAAACGTTAAGCTGATTGCTTCTATAGTTTATTAAAACCTGAAACCAACTATTTAATAATAATAGCCACAGACATATTCATGACAAAAAATGTCGTATTTCATTGAAGTAATTACTAAAATATGGCAAAAGGATACAAAATCAATACTCTCATCAGCTTAATAATAACATTTCTATTTTCTATTACTCTGTCTCATACAGATTTGCTTCATGCTCTTATAGGATTTATAAAGAATGAATGCTAAACATCAAGGCAGAAAAGGCATCAAAATAACAAAGTTCTGCTTGCCACTTAGTTTACTTTACGTACAATGACGACAAAACATAATCATCTTGAAGGAAACGGGGCAGAAGTTTATGATACTGAAAAACTGACAAGCAAGGTACATTTGCGACCAACTAAGAAGACATATACTAGACTTTTTTGTAACCAATAGAGGACGAAATGGAATGGAAAGTGGTCACAGAATCACAATGTTAGATACTGGCTTGTGTGGCACTGAAAAACAGGGAGTAAATTCTTTCACTATTGCGTTGCACAAAGTGGAATAAAAATGAATTGCAGCTCCATAACAAGGCCTCTTGTAATAATTTACCATCAAGTGTTTTAATCTACGATAATGGCATGGTCTTTTGTATCATGAGTAAAATGGTACTGTTGTTAAAACAGGGACAACATTTGAACCGTTGTACGTTATAATTGCTAATAAAATATGCTGAAGACGAGTAGCTACATGCAAAAGTTTTAAAATTTCAAAAGGACAACAAAAAAGCGACTGTTTACGTGATACCTAAAGTCTTTAACTCTTATCGTAAAGTTTTCATGCATTTAATGAAACCAAAACACATGAAATCTTGAAGAAAACAGTAAGTGTTGTTACTATGGTAACTCATGGAAGTGCGTTTCAGATTGACGAGAAATCCTCTTATATTCATTTCTTTGTTGTTGTTTTTTTGCTACTTTTACTTCTTCTGCTATGTGATGCAATATTTGCTCCTCTAGAGAAAGTGGTATCAATACACATGGGAACCTGTGATTGGATTGAAATTGGATTGAATCATTTCAGAACCCAGACACTTGCGTGCAGAGAAACTACAATTTTAGGTCACAAACACAATCCTAAACTTGAAACTTGTATATTATTTAATTCTTGGTTCACCTTGCACACATTCTTCACTAAATGGCCAAATTAACACAATTAACTCTCTCACTATAAGCAATATCTTTCCGATAGTAATCCCGAATGTATCATCATAGCTACAATTGAACCAGGATTGTTATGATTCTTCTATAACAAAGACATGAAGACCTAAATACGTCCTGTAAACTTGATACTGCTACGGTTTTGTGACACTCTGTATTCAAAACCAAAGTAAAAGCCTGTAAACGTGTTATTAAATTTTTGACTTTGTGGCTCTATGTCTAGTTAACATTCGTAAAATGTATCCTTATTACGTAAACTTATCAAGAAAAGTTGGATGTCGACATCAAACGCTTAAGACTGGGGAAGATGTGACGACTCCAGGAATCTAGTTTGTTATCATTGTCGTTTAATTAACTCAGCAAGAAGAATGGACGAAACAAGGAAGGGACTACAAAGTATTATCAAACAAAAAATGTGTAGTTTAAATTGCTACCTTGTCATATAAATCAAACTTCTAAAGGAATACTCCATTACGAAAGAGAAAAATCTAATACGCTAGCAAACAAACGTTTTATGCAATTCATCCAGTGGAAAAGAAAAGGTTTACAACTCACAACAGCCTCTTTATTAGAAACAGAAAATTTGATAAGATGTCAAATTTATAGAAGAGCTAGAGTCATCAATAGCTTCAATGGTCTCTTACTATAAGCAAAGTAAATATGTAAAGATCTTCCTCTTCCAGCCAATTTAAAGGCAGGTTTAGATACTGATCTACCTTTCAGCTGAGTTGTCATGAACATCAAGAACCTTTGATTTTAAAGTACTTTATTAAGCCTTAAATATATTTTAAGATTTCATAGTTAACAGTCTCCTAAGAATCATGGTCTATAAGTAATTGTTTATTTCCGGTTTTTCACATAATCACATCTCATGCCAGAAATAAATTTGTATTAACAATCCTGCCAGTCTTTGATATATGTAATATTCATAGAGGTATTAGTTTTAATCTAACCCTTGGCGTGCCAAATACCCGCCCATGCTCCACAAGTATCAGTTTCAACGTAGAGGAAATATTACAAAATATTTTTGCATAGAAAAAAAATTACATTTTGACTGGCCAAGCCAGCTTTTTTTAAAGTTAGTTGTTAATTCATATGGCGAGTCGTTGTATCAAATGACATAAATTTGAATGTTGATTGTAAGAGAGGCTGCATTGATGACTGGAAGAAAGCAAAAAGGGTAACACGAGAATAAGATCGGAAAAGTCTTTAGAATGATACATTGAAAGCTGTAAAGTTTAAATGAATAATTTCATAAGGTTGGTTGAAATTAAAAAAATAAGTATACAATAAGAATTAAAATATAGTAATATAAGACAAATTTGGGAATTCATGAATCGTGTGTAATTGGGAAGAATACTATTTTTTGGCAAACTGATCTGCACACTAAATTTCTTCAGTTGAGAATGACAACGGCGAGTGCCGGAAGGTTGTGTGTGAGTAAAATATATCATATAACAAAAAAGTATTTTTTTGTTGAGCTTCGCCGTCTGCATAATGGAAAATCTACATTCAGGAATTCGTAGAGAGGCGCGATCCAATTATTGAAAGAAAAACTGAACATCAAGTTTAACAAACTTTGCAAAGAATTATTAAATATAATTAAATATTCAAAATAGAAAGTAGATAAAAAAGGAAAAGAAAAAAAAGGTTTTTAACCCCCAACATATTTAATTAAAAAGAGAATATAAAATGAAAAATATTGCCATAAATAAATGAATTTCACCCATTGTCCAATGTATCATCGACATGTATCATATGCTGTTCAAATGATAGTCGTCTATTGGGCTGACTATCTTTTAATTCCTTAGGGAATGTAAACACTCTAATATGTTGTGCCGACATGTTATTTCCTTGGTAATCAATTCGAAGTCCCTACATAGAGGAGTATCAGAACGTTTATTTCATACACAGGAAAACGTTGGTTAGTGAATCTGCTGCTCTTAACGCTGGATCAAGCTGCCGTTAAAGGGAATTGTAACATCGACTACGTAAATAATGAAATAGTGGGCAAGAGAAATCGTGTTAGAGAATTGATATCGTGGTTCGCAAAATACTTTCGGTTGATTTACGAGTAGTATAAATGACAGGTTTCTTACATACCCGCTTGATCAATAAAGCTTCAATTTTGGACATTATCTCTTTATACTTTAGATATTTCTATGCAATTTAAATAAGAAAAGAGTGATACGACCACTGAATAAGGCATGGTTTCTTATATCGTTCTTATAGACTTTCTTTGTTTTGTTTCTTCTTAATTTTACACATGATATTCCTTATTACTCTGATTCACATTGCTTTGTGTTCTTACTCAAGGAGAAAATTAGAGAAAAAGATGAGGAAGCCTGGAGGAAAGTTATGGAGGAAAGGGGTCTGAACGTCAGCCAAAAGAAGGTAGGATACATGACATAAAATGAAGTAAACCAAGATAAAATCTCATGCAAGATTACGTTTTGAAGAAGGTAGTTAAAGTGCCCAGGATCAAGCCCATGTGAAGATGGAGAACTTGAGGCTGAGATTAGGAAAAGAATATGAACAAGATGGTTGGACTGGAAGAGGGTCACAGGGGTGTTTTGAGACAAGAGGATCTCATTACGGAAGACAGTAGATGTATATATAGTGACAGTACTCCCAGCAATGATGTACAGAGCAGAAACATTGGAAATCAAAATGTCACATAAGAAGAAGATTGCCAGGAACAAAGAAAAATAGAGGAACGTATTCAAGAGCGGCAATGAAGAAGAAGAAGTCTCTTTTTCACACACTCTCTTACTCCTTTAGGCAACAAAAATGTTTATGTATACACGGTGTTCATGAAGGAGACTTGATACTTGATAATTAAAAGTAACAAAAAGTTATTTAGTTTCCCAAGAACAAAAACCATTAAGATTACCTCATTTCACTCCATTTCTTGAACAATGTCATAAAGAGGAGAAAGCAGTTAACATGAAAAGATGTTTATCTCCAATGATCCTCTTTTCATTGACCGAATTGATTACTTGATCAACTAAAAGACGTAGATTGTTTAAAGGCTGATAAGGATAAATTCCGTCTGAGATCATTAGATAATCAACAAGATTTGCACTTGATGGTAATCACTCCTTTTATTTGCTTCCTTTAACAGCTTTTTCTGCATATTTTCGAATTGGTTATCTTCTCATTCTGACGTTTTTCTCCATTTATTAAACACTAAACAGTAATTTCATGAACCATTCCTCCGAAAGTCTACTTTTGTTGAGCCACGAACTCCAAGTGATCGTTAAGTTTAATTCATATCATTGATTTTATGTTTAATAACGTTAAAAATTGTTGTGATTTGTCAGCCCTCTACCCCTCTATCACTTAAATCTCATTGACCAGGTAATATGCTCATACCAAAAGTTTACTGGAATGTGAAATATGAAGGGTAACCCTCTACAAGTATCCACTGTTTCAAAAAACTAGTTATCAAGTAAGGGTCTTGAAACGTATTTAGAATGTGGCACATCGATGTCCACTTTTTTTCCTCTGAAATATATTATGGGAACCACATTTCACAAAGTTACATTTCTTTAAGGAAAAGTCTACGAAAGTTGCACACACACTTACTGTATATCCAAATCAATTCCATGTATCAGATGGGGTACAACTTCAAATAGTCCTCATAAACTCCTGAAAAAATATTTGTAGAGGTCTAAATAACAACTTTATCAGTGCAAGTCGCTATCTCCATCACTGATGGCATCTTTAATATGGTATATAACAAGTGACACAGTCCTTAGTTTTATACCAGTAGGTTTTAGAAAATAGCAAGAAACACCTGCAAAGCAATGTTAACATATTCACCGGCCATTGTCTCAAAATCCGGATGATCCTAAACTCCAGCTGTGTTTCATATAGTATCTGCTAATAACTGTTATCCCCACTCAGAACTCTAATCACTTTACATAACTCTTCATTCTGGTATGAAAGATTGCGAGGATTCAGGCGAACTGACTGGGTATCCATAAGCATGTTATGTTTTGTGAATCCACTATTCTCATAAGAAGTATACTTATCAGACTAAACACCAAATGTATTTGACTTTCATCGAATGACAAGTTCTCTGAATAGAGAGCCATCAAACTATACACAAAACATAAAAACACATGCAAACAAGTTGTCAAATAACTTAGTATAATAGTTTTGGCACAACCAAATACATTAGTTCAAAGTGATTAAACATCTCATGATTTCAATAAATTGTATTTAAGCGAGGGAAACGTGCGTAACCGAAGCGGTACTTCAATTAACCAAAACCTGATTTATCTAAAGAAGAAAAGGACATATCTGAATAACATGTTGCAAGGAGATCAGATAAATGAAATAAATTGATTTGTTTTCTTTTATACATATTACAAGTCAATGAAGGAATTTTTTGACCTATTTGATGGATGACTTCTCCTTGTCATCGCAGTAAATTATCTCGACTCGATTTCAACTTCTATATCGAATTTAGTTTCTCTAATTTGTTCTTTTCAGCTGATTGAATGAAAATGTTATTGTGCAAAAGTACGATCTTGTGCTCTTAGTCTTTCTTAAATTGTTAGCTTGTTGATCGGACATTTCCTCTTTTGATGGAAAATATATATACATACATATATACGAACACAAATATACATGCATGAAACATAAAAAGATTAACATCCCTATCTTCAGCTAACCATACAAATTAAGAAAACACATTTTAAAAACCAACAAGAAGATGAGATGCTTAGATAAAGGTTGCAATGGAATTCCGTTTGCTAATTTCTGCTGTTAGTTAAAGATCGATTTTAAACTTTTCGTCGTCGTTTTCGATCAGTTAGTATTATTAATAAAAAACACTTCCTTCGTTTCTAACTGGTAGGAATCTTGAGATTTATCAAAAATCCGAAAAGACTTTGAAGCTTGCTTAATACCATATTGATAAAATATTTCAGCCACATCTTAACTAAAAGGCTGCGAGTTTCATTAGCAGATACAGGCTTTGGCGGTATGGTTCCATTCCTGCAGCTGTACACGAAACGTACTTCACAAACTGTTAAACTCGTGTCATGTTACACTGTTGCAAACTTCCATTTATGTAACTCCTCCTTTGATACAACTTCAACTACTTTTGCATTATGAAAAGTATTGCTGCTATTTCCGGTATCATCAATATTGAATTCAGATCTTCAACAGAGACATTCTCTTTCATGTCTCTAAAACATCGATTGTAGGGTAGACAAAGTCAATCAAAAGCACACAAGAGAAATGTAGGGCGACATGGCAACACTCAAAGTTAAACGTGAAAATAAACAGGAAGGGAACGTAAATTCGATTCTAGTAAGGGACTTAAATCTAAAAATTTATCGTTTTCTCTCTTTTTAGCTTATTATTTGTTTCTACGTTTAATGTTTCAGAGTTTCGGAGGAATCCATGTATTAAACACGATTGTACATAGCAATTATGGTTAAAATCACAGTAAGTTCTTTTCTACTTTGATTAAAACAATAAGCTTCTAATGAAAAGTCTTCAAATTTCGAAAAACAATTCAAGAAACAGACAAGTAACAGAAAAATTGATAGAAAACCGTTGTTCAGTTTTTGATAGAAGATATGTTATTCACATACAAGCGACATATTAAGAGAAAGAAAAAAGAGTAAGGCTTTTGGATCAGATCAACGTGAAAGTCAACGGTAAAAGGTGCCATCAAATTTATCCTTAAGCTTTCTTGCTAACAGCCATACAATAGGATCTTTATGTAGTGCTAACTCAAAGGTAGTTCTTAATTTTGTTAAATAAAAGTGCTCTAAAATAAAATAAATAATGGATCATTCCTTTTCAGATGTCAATTACAGATAAAAAAATATTGCCTTCCCCGTAGTCCTTTTTATCAAGTTTCTTTGGCTCCCTAAGGAAAACTGTTTGACAATGGTTTACCCATTTAAGTTTAATGGAGTTCTTCCAAGTCCCTCGCTTTAAGCTTCAGTGGTGAGTTCCACCCGTGGGATGTTTTATTATTTGGTTGGAAGGTAAAGTTTACCCAGGTCACACGAAAAATAGAAATATTTCTGTATGATTTGGGTTCCTGTTCTACTTTTTAACAGAAAATAGTACGAAGTTATCTTTCTGAAGAAGTTCAAATTTCATTGAAAACATCATAGTTTCACTATACTTGAGAGTTCCCAGAATGCTAGTGATCTTCCCAATTTATGAAATCATTTTAATATTTTAGATTTGGCCATTGATTTAATCATTCGTAGTTATCTGTGCAGTGCGGTTAGAATGGTGGACTTATAAGGACAGTTTCATGAAATGGGTTTCTCGTAAGGTAAGCAGAAGCCAATTCCAGTTGCAAAAAGTGTCAAATCCTTCAAAATCAGGAATTCGAACACCCCGAGTACAATTACAACAAAGAGGCCTTCTTTCAATATAAAAAAAAAATGAACGGAACCTTCGAAAATAGATCAGACTGGGGCTTTGCATTGGGAGAAAGCGTCATATTGGATGACATACCAGATTAATAAATGCATGAAGCCTGTTGTGGAATTGTTTTTGATAGCACGTTTTAAGTGATTCCTAGTCGGAGAGGATCAAGTGAAAACGTTAGCTTGTTTGTTACTGTCTGAAAACACAATTCAGAAGAATTGAAGAAATGTTCCTTTCAGAAAGTGAAAGATTCATCACATCTCGTTATAAAATGCGATGAATCACCGGACGGAGAATGGTACGTCAGCGTATTGTTTGGGTCATTTATGGTCCTGATAACATGCTTACGGATGAATGTCTAAGTTTTAAGCCACTCGAAATAACCACAAAGGGAGTCGAAGTATGTATTGTTATCGATGTGTATTTCCAGATAGAAGGAATTCAGTGGAAAATATAACTTGCAGTTTCACTGTGGAAGAACCAGTAATGTTTTATAAGAACACAGGGCTTCTGTCATTCACCAAATGCGTTTTTTATACATGGTAAGATAAACAGCGAGGCACTTTTAGCTAAACAGGTACCTGAATAAATAAAGCGGGCGCTACAGTAAGCTACGAAGATAGTAAAATTCATGAAAGAGAGCACATTAAATAACCAGGAAGTTTTGAAACAACGAAACTGAATGAATATAGATCATATGCACTTACTATATCAGAAAATATATTGAGATTTTTCCCTCAGAGATAAAGTCAAAGAATTTCTCTCATTCCATTGAAACCTCAACTAACTAAGAACTAATCTAATCCTGCGTAATAAGTACGGCTGTTCTAACTCATCAATGTATTCGAGCGCCATAAAACCAAAACAGAAATCTACAAGGTCTCGAATCCATTTTCTGCTAAGATGAAAGGAATCATTGCCACTTTTGACCTTTAGATAAAAAGTTAAGATATGCTATTGTTATTTTGGCAAAATACATGGAAAAAGGGAAGGAAATAGATACTATTCAAGCTCTTCAAGAATATCTGATAAAGTCATAGTTCGAGAGACATATGGCAAAGTTTTCATGTAAACAAATTGTCTATGAGTTTTGATACGCATCACGGAAGAGTATCTCTTGTTTTTAGACCTTATCGTATAAAAATTCATGCAAATTTCATAAAACTATACATGCGAGAGGAGGCATTCTGGACCATGGTATGCATGAAAACAAAGTCAAAAATAGACTGGATATTTAGTTTGACATTCGGATGTCTTTCTGAAACTGACCCTGGTATCACACAGCTAGTTTATAAGAAGGAAGGCAAGCCTCTAAACTAATGCTTTCCGATCAAAACGTGGACGTTTGGTCTTCGATGTTTCAATTTTTTGTATAATTAATTGGTCATGCCCGGTGCATTTTAAAATTACTGCAGTTTGAAATTAATATTTCAGTCATGTACTACATATTCCCGCAAATTTCTCAGGTTTCGTTGAAATCATTCAAGAAATTTGTTATTCTTAGTGCTCTACTGTAGGCAATTTAAAAAAAAATTGGAACAGGTGTTCACGGCCATCTAAAAAAGGTCCAAAGGCTAGAGTCTATAAGATATTAAGAATCTTCGAGAGCAATGAATTTCCAAAACCATACGTCCAATGTGTATTTCGTAGTTTTACTTAAATGTTTTCTACCAAAATGCTGTCCAACCAATTTGCAAACACCTGCTAAGGTAAGGTAAAGTAAAAATGCACATGGGGCTGGTCAATATTACCTTTCGGCTGGTGACTATTACCTCTTGGCTATCCCTTCCCTATTATTCTGGGTCAGTCACTGGTTATGTTAATCATCTCACAGATAGTCAGCAAGGAAGCTACCGTGTCCGTAAAGTACATTTAAAAAAGCTATGAAATTGTAGGTTTTATCCGGGCAAACAGAACATATTGAGACCAACATTTACACGACACAGTTAGAACATACGCTGAAGCTGCAAACTATGGTGTGGTTTTAACACGTTTACGATGGAGCTGCAAGCATATGGTGCGGAAAGGCTTTCTCTTATCTGAAAGCTTTTTAACATGATCAAACTTTAGCAGTTCATTTTTTCATCAATAGCTCCTCAGGTTTGTTTATATGTTTACGTTTGAGAAGATAAATTTCCCCTTCTATCACCTAGTTTTCGAGACAGTAAGTTCAAAGTCACGTATGACTTGCTCTTTACTTTCGTAATATGATGAATTTTTTTTAGATGATATTGTGATCAAACAGGTTTTTTATAGATTAAATTGAAGTCCTCTAGTCTCCACTGGAAACTGTCTTGGGTACATAAATACTCTTACAAAACAGAAAAGAAAATCAGTCAATAGAAGTTGACTAGAGAAAATATTTCTAAGTCAGTCGGTATTGAAATGAAAGAATTTGAAAAATTGCTGTAGGAATTAAGAACATCACGTTTTGTATTTTATCTTATGGCTCCTATTTTTGAAATGCCTTGTGAACCAAAGAAAGCTATAATTAACCTATAACATCATCCTATAGAATTTGATACAAACCTATAAACGTGCCATGAGTCGACAATTAACCGCAAATTTATCCGTCTTAGTAGACATATGATAGCCCAGATTATCTTGAGCACAGTTATACTACATTAAACCAGGCTAACAGTTCCTATCTCCTGTGTTTGTTTTTTCTTGAGGAAGAAGAACAACAATATTGATATTCCACTTATTCACTTGATCATTTTGTACGACATACAGCAAAGCGTCAGCGTTTGCATACATTGATCAGTTTGTTGTTTCTTCGTTTCCAGCTTATGACTGTACTCTTGATAATCACACGGGCTATTATGTTCAAGTTAAGAATACATTTTCTGCTTGATGTGTCTGTTGCCTACGACTTTCGCAGTTTAGCAAGAAGTAACGAGAATCATTTGTAAATAAATTAAGATTTTGCTGCATTTGACATTTAATGCCTACCTCTTTTTCTTCTGTAAAAGTAGAAGCTGCTGTGGAAGGCCGCTCAGAAACAGTAGAATTTCCAAAATATGTTCTTCATATATAATGTAACAACAATACAAGCTCAACCAATATCTTCAATACACACCACTTCACCTGATCTTCACTTGATCTTCACTAAATTACATGGAAAAGGTAAGCTACTTTCATACAGAAAAATGAATCATTAAAATGAATTGGTTGACGTGATCGAAGGAAAACCGAGAGGTTAATGTACAACAATAATTTACATAAGAGGAACACGCAGAGGACATCATTAGGGACTCAAAGACATTGCAAACGATTCTCTGACGTTAAGAGAACCACTTACAGTAACATAGAAAAGTTTTGTAGTCACAGTCAATAAACCTGCACGAAATAGCAAAAACATTTTAGTACCGAAAAGCTTTTTTGTCCGACACTCCTCAGAGTACAAAATCGTCAGAATTGAGATAGGAAGAAATCAATAAAACTTATACCAAACTGTGTTTTTAAAGTAGTCAATCAGAGGTCTGACCTTGTTGTTTTAACCAATCAGTGTCCGTAGAACTAAGTGGTTAGCCGAAAAGGCCCAATAAAAGACAAATTCTTTCTGTCTGCAAACCAACGGGTTTTTTTGCTTTGATGTGGACGGATTCATGGATGGCTAAGTGAAAAGCCGAACTAGCTCTTCCTACTATGCAAAAGCAGTCATTCATATACAATTTTGCACAGCCTGGGTTTTCAAGCAAGTGCTGCCCTATGGCAGAGTCACAGTGCTTAGTAGTGGTTTTTGCTTTAGAAACCCGAGGTGGTTGTTTCCTCGTAGGAATTGATAAAACACAGTTTCGTATAAGTTTTACTGATTTCTTCCTATCTCAATTCTGACGATTTTGTACTCTGAGGTGTGTCAGACGAAAAAAAGCTTTTCAGTACTAAAATGTTTTCGCTATTTCGTGCAGCTTTATTGTTTTGTACCATCAACAAACTATTCGAATCAATAAACCGTGATGTCAAAGCCATTTTAATGGGAAATGAGAAATACATGAAATAAAATGTTATTCCTCACTTTTCGTAATTGTAAGAAAGTAACGTGAAAGAGATACTAGAAAAATTGCAAGTATGCAACCAACGGCAGTATACTTGTAAAAGTGGCGCGTTTTGTATCAAATAAATCGAATGTACTCAGACGTACACTTATTATAACCCAAAATTATATACTTGGCATTTAGGAATGGCAATCCTGTTTGCTCGTTTGCAGAGATTGAAAGTAATTTTCGTGACCACGTCCACCTTTCCTACGGACGATATGTCCAATTGGTCGAAGTGGTCTCGGTTTCGAAACTATGACAGTACACTTCCGGGAGGGCTGTCCGAAGCTCCAGTCCTGAATTGTATACACGTCATTCTTGGGACAACTGAAGTCCATTCATTCATTCACTTCTTCCCCCGTATGGGTTCAAAAACCGAAGGCGAAAGAAAAAGACGCACAGAAGAGCGAGACCTCCTAGAGTTAGCAAATTGATGATTATTGCCTTGGTTTCAGTCAAAACCTTACGGATGCTCAGACTTTAATCTATCATGCCTGAACCTATAAAACGGAACAGCCAAAGACCTAACAAGTCTTTCAAGTGTCAAACGTCGAAGCTTTTCAATAACTTTTTCAAAGCCGTCAGAAATGATAAACACATAAGTATCTTTATCCAATCTCATCTGTTATATGTAATGCTGTTGTAATGTCTATTGTTTTAAAACATTATGGAAAGTCTTTTTCTAAGTCTAGTTATTGTTGCTAGGTGACAGTCACAGCAAGGTTCTTTGCCTTGACCTGGCAAAAGGCCAAAGCCCTTGAAGTGTATCAATCATGTTTATTTACTCACAGGATTATGTAATTTTACATCAGAGGTGTCAAACTGAGCTCCTACTGATAAGCTGTATAGTTTAATGTTTTGTTAGTTGAGGTTTGTGATTCCAAGAGGTGAAGATTGTTTATGATCGATGTTTTTCCCGTATGTTTAATGCTTCTTCAATGCTACATTTTCTAACGTTTTGCTGTCGCGGAATGCTTTGCCAAGTATCGTTAAGTTATAGTTAACAATAAAAATCCCAAGCAATATTTTGTGCTCAAAATCGTCAATCGTGTCGTGGGTGCACGTACGACTAATCTTGGGCTGGTCACGTGACTAAATCGTCCCTACATCGGCCGACAAAATCGTAGAGTGTAAATCAGGCTTTAGCAATTTCGCTCGTCGGATTTGCTTCGTCGAACGAGGGCACGTAAATGAGGCTGACCTAAATTTAAATGCCATTGGTGCAGACACAGGACGACGAGCTGATTTCCGCACCTTTTATGGTGACGCACATAAGTTTATGCGCAGTTGAAAAATATTGCTGTGACCATTTCTTTATCCTTTGTTTTCATGACTCCATTCTCCACTCGTTTACTCAGCGCAAAACTCTCCTTGCTGTGCTCTCTGTGTCCTGGATTTAGATCGACTGAAAGATCATCGCTTGGAAATAGTCTTCACACCGTTTCTACACTGAGGAGCTAAATTTCATTGACCTCAAGTTACTTGACTTGTCTCCTAGGTCGTGCACCGTATCCAAACTGAAGATCTAAACAGACAACATAAACATTTGCTTTGCTTAATATCGGTCAACAGTGTGGAAATGGCTAATGGTATCAAATAAAAACATCACTAGACCTACGATCAACATTACCATAGATGGCACAAAATATAGAACGAGTGTCACAATTCATAAATCTTGGATAGATGATCACCGAAGATGATAGATGTGAAGATGCGATAAACGGAAGAATAGCAATAGCCAGAAGAACCTTTTCAAAAATGTATTAAGGTGTTAACAGCAAGAAAGATATCGTTAGATACAAGAAAGCATATTCTGCAATGTTATATTTGGTCCTTTCTCATGTATGGTGTCGAGACGTGGACACTTACCAACAGACTGAGTAAACAAGTAGCAGCATGCAAAATGTGAATGTACAGAAGGATGTTGAAAATACCATGGACGGAAAGGGTCGCAAATAAAGAAGTGATACAAAGTGGAAACATCAAGAATAGGCTATTTATCATCATCCAGGCAAAGAAAGTATGACATTTTATATGATTCGTCAGACCTCTCCACGCCTCACACGTCTAGGTAAATAAAGGAAACTCCAAAGAGATCTCCCGTTAAATTGGTTGGATCAAATTCCTTATTGGATACGTGATGCAAACCATGAAATGGGACACATTGTTGGTTACTAAAAACGCCTTTAGCACATTTTATTGAAGAAGGAAGTGGGGAGAAAGCATAAACCCTTTAAAGCGATTTTATATACAGATGACAATAGCTGTCAGTCCAATATTCGTATCACAGACACACCAAAGGTGTCTTACGTCTGATGGCAGCTTTCAAACTCAACAAAACTCGGTTACCCACCCATATGTTCCTTCAGAATCTTTTAATATTTATGAAATATTTTTCAGTTGTTGATAAAAATGTTTTAGTAAGTAAGGTAAGGTAGTAATTCCCCTTTTACATGACTATACAAAAATATATTTTAAATTTGGCAAAGTCAATTTTGGCTGAAGCACATTTTAAACAACATTAAGGAGTTCAGCAACAAATTCCCTTTTCAGTGCAAGTAACAAAGTGAGGCATAGGATTGATTTCCGATTATTAAGATGTTAATCTTTATGGTGACATAACCCTTCGATCTTCCTTTCCTAAAGTACGAAATAAAACCACACAGTTTATTAGCATTGTGACCGAGATATTTTAAGCACAGCTCTTCAGCCCCAGTCCCCCTTCCCATCCTCCACAACTGCTTCTTGTTCGCGTTAACATTGTAAGTCCAGGGGCCAGATGTATAAAACAGTCTACCTCTCAATCTACCCCTAGATCGAGCTACATAGATAAGGTAGCTATTGC